>JAMKQA010037525.1:0-11006 GCA_024699735.1 Posidonia australis | reverse complement strand
CACATGAATATTATATATAAGTGAATAATATGCCTTTGTAAATGATTTTTATATTTAGTACTTGAGTATTTCATATTTTCTTAAGTGATTATTAACAATAATCACATGTCATTTGTTATCATCAAAATGTACTTTATAGATTTTTCAACAATAATGACCATATCGAGTTTCGAATGCTGTCTTCTGTACATTGGTGTCTTGGATCCATAGTTGGTGATACCCCAATCTCAAGTCGATCTTCGAAAAGATCGAAGCTCCCTGCAACTAATCAAACAAGTCATCTATCTTAGGCAGAGGGTACTTGTTCTTGATAGTGATCTAGTTCAGTATCCTGTAGTCTGTGCAAAGATGGAGTGAACCATCCTTCTTATTGACGAATAACATTGGTGCACTCCAAGGTGACACACTCAATTTCATGAATCCTCTGTCTAGTAGCTCCTGAAGTTGAGTCTTGAGCTCCCTTAGCTAAGCTAGTGCCATTCTGTAAGAGGTCTTCGAGATAGAACTAAATCCTAGCACTAGATCAATTTGGAACTCAACCTCTCTGTGTGATGCCATTCCAGGCAAGTCCTATGGAAAAACATTAGGGTACTCTCGGACCACTGGTATGTCCTGTATCCTGAAGGTAGTAGAAGAAGACACCGTCACACTAGCCAAGTATCCCATGCAACCTCTAGATAAGTGGTGGTAGGCTTTAACTGCAGAAATTATCTTTTTCTGCCCTCCTAGTCTAGTTCCTTGCACCATGCACCACCCCTAGCCCAGACACTCTACAATAATCCTCTGCTTTTCACAGTCGATCATAGTTGAATGCTGTGCTAACCAGTCAATCTCCAGAATAATGTCATATTCTTGCATATTCATTACTATCAGACTGGCCTTGAAGTCCTAGCCTCCCAACTTCACATTAACTGACCACAAAATATTTCCATGCTAGGTTGTGCTCTTCTAGTGGGGTCACCACATCAAGAAGGAAACCCAATCTAGTTGGCCTGTCTCCAATCTCAGCAGCAAAAGACTCAAGGATAAAAGAAAATGAGCTCCCTAAGTCAAGTAGGACTCTAGCCATCCGGTCAGTCACAAGAAAAGAACCTAGATATCACATAATAATATCCATCATCATCATAGGGAGACAATATCAGATACATCATCACATAAAAGAGGAAAGAACATAACACACACAACACACTACTGCTCCTTTTAGAAGGACCAACATCTAGAGTAGCTATGGTAAACACCCGACCATTGGTGGGTTTGTGCAGCGTGTCTTTAGCTAGCTTTGGAGGACCATTGGTGGGTTTGCTCCTGCACAGAGTGGCACGTCGTGGCAGTGCAGAAGCTGTTGGTTGCTCTTTGGCGGACTGCTTGTGACCAGAGTTAGGTTGCCTAGTGTCGGGCTTCCCGACTCACTGTGTGTGGTTTTGGTCATTGAGGGCTTTTGCTTGTGCCTTTGGGCTAGTAGAGTCCCAGTTGTGGTTTTGGCCGGTGTGGGCCTGGTTTATGAGGTTTTTGAGAAATGGTTTGCGAAATGAATTTAAGGGGAAAAATTGATTATGATTTTGTTTTTCGTGGTTTTCCTTGGGGTGCGTATTGGGTGACTTTTGTCACTCATATGTTTTTCCTCGTGTTTTGGTTTGCAGGTGCAGACATGCAGACGTTTAACATAGTGCACATAGTCTGGAGCCTCCTAGCTGCACACCCAGGTTCCTGGTAGTTAGATATTTACTGTTTGGCTTTAAATTTCCCGTAATTTGATTGTTTTAAATTATTGTGAAAAATTTGGGACGTGATAAGACGAGAAACCAACCAAAGAGTTAATGCTTAGAAACCACAGTCTTCTCTAGACTAGAGCCTGATTTTTTGAACCAAGGCTTAGTAAAACCACAAGCACAAATAACAATAGTGTGTCATGCTACCTAGTGGTAAGCAAGCAACACTTGTCATAAATAGTCCATCAAGGAGCAATCACAGTATTTGCACTGTCACAGATCAACTACCTTATGAGAAGCCAGCACATCCCATAGTCTCGCCTCTTTGCAAGACCTCAAAGTGTTAACCCTCATTAGGAAAGCTGCTCACCCTTCTCAGGCAAGCTGTCCTCTCTCAGGACAAACTACAGGGTACACCCTCACAGTGTCCTAGTTCTATGCTTGAACCCCCAAGGCTCCTCATCCTGAAGCTCTGGCAGCACACACAAGTGCCCGAACCCCTAAGGTTCCTCACCCCTAGGCTCTAGCAGCATACTCAAACCTAGGTACTAAGCTCGTCTAGGATACCATGCCCTGGGCTTGCTGTCGTGATACCACTAGGTCCAAACAATACCCTAAGTCTCGACACCTAGGACTACCAGCTTAAGCCTCACTTCAGCAGTAAGGATTAACAAAAAAGATCCTGTGTTAGGCTCAGGAGAGAATGCAAGCAACAACACTCTTATCAATCCACTGGAGGATAGCCGCTCTACTATAGCATTCAGTGTACAAACCACCTAGAAAACTAAGGAAGTTGAGAGCTTCTTGGAACACAATAAAGTTGTAAAAGATGTAGAGTAGTTCGAATCGCTAATAAGGTAGATATAGTCGAGCTTGTAGATACTCGATGTACCTGCAAGAATACCAAAGTGAGTGTGACTATTCTAAAGCGTCGCCTAGGGGAGGAATCAAAGCTCATCTTCTCCTTTGAAGTTACAGATCCATCTTTTCAATAGGAAATCCTATCAAAGCTCATTGCATATGAAAAAGAAGATGATGCAAGCGTAGAGGAAAATGATGACACACCACTAGATTTCTAGCCTCATGACAATGATCTGGAGGGACCAACTTTGCATGTAGAAGAAGAGATGGAGCTAGTAAATATAGACACGCTAGACAATGTCAAGGAGCTATGCATTAGTGCCAAGCTCACATCCCATGCCAAGGTAGAGTTCATAGCTTTTCTCCTGGAATATGTAGACGTCTTCGCCTGGAGTTATGACGGCATGATTGGCCTTGATGTCGAGGTGATAGTGCACACATTACCTCTCAAGCCTAACGCCAAGTTAGTTAAATAGAAGCTTAGAAGATGGCGACCACAGTGGCAGTTGAAATTCAAAGAGGAAATCATGAAACAACACAAAGTCAATTTTCTAAAGGTCGTCCTTTATTCAAAATGGCATGTCAATGCCGTGCCTATGCCAAAGAATGATAGGTAAGTCTACATGTGCATCGATTACAGAGATTTGAACAAAGCTATCCCAAAGGACAACTTCCCATTGCCACATATTGACATCCTGGTTGACAATACCGTAGGGCATAATATGTTATCATTCATGGATAGATTCTCAGGTTATAATCAAATCAAAATGGTAGAGGAAGACATAGAGAAGACATCTTTCACTACCCCATGGGGGGTCTTCTGCTACAGAGTCATACCATTCAGGCTCAAGAATGCTGACGCCACTTATCAGAGGGTGATGACCTCATTGTTTCATGACCTCATGCACCAAGAGATTGAGGTTACGTGGATGACATGATCGCCAAGTCCAGAGAGCCCAAGGGTCATCTCCCTTGCCTAAGAAAGCTATTTGATCGCTTACGGAAATACAAGTTCTATCTTAACCCTAGGAAATGTAAAGCTCCTTGAATATATCATCAGTCCAAGGGGAATTGAGGTAGATCCCAACAAGGCCAGTGCCATCATCAAGATGCTTCCCCCTACAACATAAAAGGAAGTCCGAGGACTACTGGGGCGATTGCAGTACATTAGCAGATTCATTGCCTAGCTCACTTTGATATGTGAGCCAATCTCCAAGCTCCTAAGGAAGAATGCACAAATCAACTAGAGCAAGGAGTGCTAGGAGGCTTTTGATAAGATCAAGTAGCTTCTAGCGAGGCCTCCAGTCTTGGTCCCATCGACGCTAGGGCGACCCTTGTTACTTTATCTATTAGTCACACAACATTCGATGGAAGTGGTCCTAGGCCAACATGATGAGTCAGGTCGCAAGGAAAGAGCCATCTATTACTTGAGTAAGAAGTGCAATGATTGCGAAGTTAAGTACAACACCATTGAAAGGGTCTACCTATCTCTCGTTTGGGCCACATAACACCCTAGACACTATATGATGGTGTATCCCATCCTGCTTTTGTGCCACCACGATCCCATGAAGTATATGTTCCAGAAATCGGCACTAGTGGACAGATGCGTCAAGTGATGGTGCTACTGTCTTACTATGACATCACCTTTGTCACACAAAAATTGGTAAAAGGGCAAGCTGTGGTAGATCACTTGGTTGATTTACCTTTGTAGTTCCCAAACAAAGACATTGTTCTCCATGGACGATGTAGAGTCGGAAGGGCCTAGTGACAAGAAACAGTGGCACCTTTATTTTGATGGCACAGTTAATAAGTGAGGCATGGGCATCGGTGTAGTGTCTACAACACTACATGGTTAGTTGATCCTATTTGCCAGAAAGCTGACCTTCAAGTGCACCAACAATGTGGCTGAGTACGAAGCATGCATCCTTGGACTTCAGGCTATGCTCGAGCATGGTGTACGAAAGCTACAAGTACATGGTGATGCCATGCTAGTCATCTTGTAGGTTAATGGTAGCTGAAAGACAAAAGACTTGAAGCTTGTGCCACACCACACTTACCTCCTGAAACTCATTGTAGAATTTGAAGAGATCCGCTTTTCCTTTATGAACAGAGCCAAGAACGCCTATGCTGATGCGCTTGCCACTCTTGCATCTTGGCTATCCATACCAAAAGATCATGTAATGGATGTATTAGTCACTTGTATAGATCAGCCTACACACTGCATGAGTATAGAAGAAGTAGATCCATCAGAGGAGTTCCCATGGTATTACAATATTAAAGTCTTCTTAGAGATCAGCCGGATGCCTCAGCCACAGATAGAAAAACCATGGCTCGGTTGGCATCGAAATATGTGTTCGGGGCTGGACACTTGTACAGAAGGTCCTATAATCAGATGCTCCTGCGTTGTTAGACAAGAGAGAGGCTGATACCATAATGTTACAAATACAAGTTGGAATGTGTAGGTCTCATATGAATGGGGCACTACTAGTCAAGAAGATAATGTAACAAAGCTATTTCTAGTCAACCATGGAGGCATACCACTGTAAGTTTGTGTAGAGATGTCACAATTGCCATATTTATGGAAATTTGATTCATGCACCCTCCAGCAATTGCACAATATGTCCTTGCCATGGTCATTCTCCACCTAGGGAATCGATGTCATAGACACAATTTATCCAGCAGCTTCCAATAGGCATCATTATATTCTAGTAGCTATTGATTATTTCACCAAGTGGGTAGAAGTGGCCTCCTACAAGACAGCCACCACTGCAGCTACAGAGAAATTTATCAAGAACAATATCATTGCCCGGTATGGAGTCCCTTTTTCCATTGTCTTCGACAACGGGACCAATTTTAGAGCTAAGAGGGTCGAGGATTTCTTACAAAATCTACACATCAAACATCACAGATCCTCACCATACCGTCCACAAATGAACGGAGTAGTGGAGTCTTCCAACAAGAATCTTACCAAGATCTTGAAGAAGACGGTAGAGACACACAATGATTGGTATGACAAGCTTCCATATGCACTATGGGCCTACAGAACGTCAGTTTGGACCTCAACCGCTGCAACTCCATACTCTCTGGTTTACGACATGGAAGCGGTTCTACCCATTGAGGTGGAGATACCTTCGATCATGATCTTGAGAGAAGTTGAGTTGGAAGAGGCAAAGTGGGTCGAAGACCACTGTGTGCAGTTGGACCTAATAGACGAGCACAGACTATAGGCCGTCAACCATGCCCAATGCTATCAAAAGTGTATGGTAAGAGCTTACCAGAAGAAAGTTCAGCTTAGGAATTTCGTGCTAGGAAATTGGTGAGGCTCGTTTATCATCAAACAGGTATATTCCAATGGAGCTGCAATCCTAGAGGATATGAACCACATCGAGTAGTATGAGCCAACCAACACATGCTACTTGAAGCACTACCAGTGATTGGAGGTTGCATCCTCGCCCTGTGAGATTTCCTTCTTCTGCACTCTCATGTATACTTGCCATATCATGTTTGAGCAATGCACTGACGTGACCATGGTTGGAAAGCCTTATGAAATCACATCATATCATGGAATGGAGAAGGAAAACTTAAAGAACACAGGAAATGCAAGAGTGAGGATAGCCATACTCACCATCTCTGCCACAAGAAAATAGCCTAATTCTTCAAGCTACACCAACCACGAGAGGAGGAGGAACCTGTAGTTTTCCCCATGATTGGTGCCACACCCAACAAGCCAGAGGGGCATGTAACGGTTCTCAAGCACAACAATATTACGAGTAGAATAGTGGTAGCTACAACAGCTTCCTTGGGAAGGAGGAAGCAGGTGAAAAGGAGAGTCATGTAGAAGAGATGTCTGCATAGGTGACAGTGGTTCTGATTAGATTCTAGCGGATACTTTAGGCGAATATATACCAAGAATATTAAGGGTGTGTACAGGCAGTAGAGCTATCTTGCAGATGATCCTTGCGGATGAGGTTGGCGATTAGCACTGATGCAAATTGGCGATGAAACAAACTACAGTTCAGAATTTAGTTCAGTTAAATCATTTAGCTTGCCTAACTGGCGTAATCACTTCCAAGCACTTGTAGAAGGGGCTAGAACATGTTCAAAGCATATAAACACACATGGATAGCAAGGTAAGATAGTATTTTACTAAATTAACACAAGTTTGTTCCATATTACACAATCCATCAAGTCCAAATACAGTTTGAAAGTTAAACAGAACGTGGAAGTAAAGAAAGAGTGACAGCTAGTCCTCCTACAAGCTCCTGTCCTCCAGATCAACAGCTCTCCTCTGTGAAGTAGTAGTAGTGGTATGGGCAAACTTGCAGCCAATTCTATGAGAAATCCTAGCAGAAGTAGCCTAGACACAAGAGGGGCTTGTAGTAGTAGTAGAGGCACCTCCAAGCCCCTCATCAGCAGACATGCCCTCCAGCTCAAACTCAACAGAGAACTCCTTGCTGGTTCTAGGGTTTAGCTCCTCCTCCTGGCCACCACCCTGAAAACAGAGAGAACAACTGTAACCATGTTGGTGTTCACTCGTGCAAGGCATGAAAGCCCAATGTATGAGACTGAGCAAAGTCATGACGAAAACCAAGGTGGAAAGGCAAAAATAACAAAATAAAGGAATGAAGTCGTCACTTAATCTACTAAAAATGGGAGATAAGGAAAATCATATGAAAATAACATAAACGACGAAAACGATGTAAGTATGCATGATTCGTGTTAAAAGAAAGGTCACTGCGCACCAGAAAGTTAGGTAAGGATTCTTGTTACACATGAGGAAAATATGAGGAACCCCTATGCGCCCAACAAGTCGGTCTTTCATGATTTTACGCTCGCTTGTATGGCTATGTTGGCTTAATGAATGTTTTGGTATACCCAAAGGCAATATGCAATGCCATGCTTAATGATATGCCTATGACTGATGAAGTGCAAGTAAAGTAAGCTAGGAAGACAGGATCAAATGCTCAGCCATGCTACTCCAAACCCTAAATCGACAGTGATTCGCAAGGGAATGAGTAGTAAACCTCCTCGCTTTACAAAGTGTAACATTAGTGCAAACATGGATGCATGATGCTAGAAATTATGCAAAGGCAATCACAAGACACTCAGAAAATGAAATCAAAAGTGTTGAGACCAAAGCCATTCAATCAAAGCTCATAAACGAAGGCTAAAACTGTTGCTCGAGCACTAAACTAGAGTAGGTGCGCCAGACTGGTGCTCTAGACTAGTGCACTAGACTGGTGTGCTAGAAAGGTGTGCCTGTATGGTGCTCAGGTTTGGTGTGCCAATTTGGTACATCCTAGCTGCTCTATTTTAGATTGTAAACGTAACCTTGAACCTAGGCCAAATGCATGCATTGATTCAAGCTTATGGCTATCTCGTGAGCTAATCTAGATGTAGTGGGACACATTCACAACAACAAATTGAATCCAAATCATCTCTCCCACTCTCCCTACCTCCATGGTCACTTATGGGTTCCTTGGGCTACAACGACCATGGATCCCGACTGTAGGCTTTTGGGAGCATTGGGGACACCTGAAATGAGGGCCGGAGCGAGGGAGAAGGTACTCAAGCAACTAAAACAACAGGGAATGCAAACATGAACTCTCACTGCCTTCATGGGTTATTCTGGTGACCTTGAGTCGACTAGCCATGGAAAGGCCTACGGGCGTGAGATGAGACGGTGGCTCATGGCGACCTCACTCTGGTCACACTAGACGTGGCTGGATGCTGATGGGGGATCAAGGAGTGCTCAGAGATGTTCAGGAGACGAGTGCAAAAAATGCCAAGAAGAAGCCAGGTGAAGTGCTTCGATGGCCCTTTAAAAGACGTAGAAACGTAGAGTCCTTGAATTCCAAGAGACTTGGAAATCACGGGGCTTACATAGGCTAATCAGGGAATAAGGTGACGGTATGAGTGTCATCTCACATGTATGGAGTTACAAAGGGTGGAGAAGCTGGACAGCCAGCAAACAGTGTCCTAAAATAGGGCAATGCACAAAGTTGGTGCTCCAGCATGGTGTGCCATGCTGGTGTGCCAACACTGTGCACCAATATTGTGCACCTAGATGGTGTGCTAGGTAGAAGTTTAGGTTTGGCATTTGATAATTTGAATCATGGATAGGGTTACTAGGCTTGTGTTTTGAGATCTAAAGCAATAATCTTGGATTGGCCTAGAACATGCAGTAGGTTTCGGATATTGGGAAAGGTGATTATGTCAGCCATGTCCAGAGCAAGTCCTTCTGAAAGAGCCGTTAACGAGCTGCCCCAAAATCATAGTGTCTATAGATTCCTTTCCTTGAGCGAGGTCATGTTTTCTATGAAGCACTTGGGAAGGTGATGTTTTCTATGAGTGATAAGTCGCTTATCAGGTGGATACACCGGAACTCATGACTTGTTGCTAGAATGCAAATGTGAATGCTAAACCATGCTTATGCAAAAAAGTAGCTATGATGTGAATGCCAATGCAGGTGCAATAAGGGGGCGGATGTTGCATGCTACCGCTTGCGAATGGTGCATGCCAATGTGAATGGTATATGTCGAATACGGTGTCGAGCTCTGCCAGGGATATGTACAACTTTGCGTAACACTAATGTGAATGCTGATGCAATGCTTTAGCAATTCGACTGAACAAAAACCACGCAAAAGGATTCCATTGGTCTGAATGGAAATCTAGAAAAACAAGACTTCGTCTGCCCAGAGCGAAGTCATGGAAAGAGGTCTCATTCGTCCAAACAAAAACCATGCACAGGATTCCATTAGCTCGAAAAAAAATCCAAAAAAACAAGACTTCGTCCGCCTGGAGCATAGTCACGGAAAGAGGTTTCGTTCGCTCGAACAAAAACCACGCATAAGGATTCCATTCTCCCAAACAGAAATCTAGAAAAACAAGACTTCGTCTACCCAAAGCGAAATCACAGAAAGTGGTTTCGTTCGCTTGAACGAAAATGACGCAAATTTATATATCACATAGCACAGCGTCCACCAATGCCCCTTGGTGTCCGGGCACTTGGGAACTTTAATCCCAGACCCGATCGATACCATGCCCAAGTACCTTCGGGCCTCGAACCCCTGACCTTGCAGTGCAACCACAACAGTCGCGAGGACTCTAACCTCAAACTCTTCGAGCAACACGTCTAGAGGACTCGAATCCTCAATCCCACTGGAAAAAACTCGGCAACCACGATCATAAACTCGTATCCAACCTTTTAGAGGTATTAAACACTCCTGGTCTGTCGGTACGATCTTATAGCTACGTGGCTCCTATCGAAAACCACAGGAGACCTTTGTAATCATTTTTGAAAACTTTTGCAAAACTAATGTAATTCTTTTAAAATCTTTTCCAAAAATCATTTTTGAAACATTTTTATCACACAAAACCACTTTAAGACTCAAAATACATTAAAGCATGCATCAAAACTCTAGTCTGGCCCACTGCTAGGCGTGGTCCACACAGGTCAAGCACACCAGGGGCACCCGCTGGCATCTCACATGTGCCTAACGTGCCTCCTATTCATGTTGGAGACTAGTGTTGGTAAGTCACGTTTACCAGTCGCGCCTGACCCCTAAGATTGACAATAAACTTCAACAGTAGTGACACTGGAAATCGTCCTTTTTGGGAACTCAAAGCGATCTCAACACAAGCCATGAAAAATTCCACAAAATATGCTAAAATGAAGGTGTAAGAAATCTACCATTTGGGACAAAAATCACAAGAATCGTTAATTATAGCTCAAGATACAAAATTTTAAGGCACCAGGACTCACATAGGTGAACAGTAGCCATACTATTGAAAATTCATTGTAAAATCCTTGAAAAATTCTAAAAAATTATGAAAACTCTACCATACCATGAATTCATTTTAAATTACGTGTTTCTATCTTTTTTTTACCTAAAACAAGAATGAAAAATAAACAGTAGGACACATACATTGACTACCCATGAACTTTCTCTTTCTTCTTCTTCTTCTTCACTAGCCATTGACCTCTTCTCCTCCTCTCCCTCGTGTGCACGATCTCTCTCTCTCTCTTTTTCTCTCTCTTAGTGGTTACGTGCCCCTTCCTCGCTTGCCATCTCCTCCCTTTTAACAACACCTACTGTGACCATGCCGACCCACAAGGGAGAAGGCGGATCACAGCCATGCCTCGACTGGCGAAATGCGCAAGGAAAAGAAAAGAAGAAAAAGAAAGGAGTCGCCACCTAGTCTTTTAATGGAAAGACGAGGAAAACCAAAAACACACAAAAAAGGGAAAAATCAATGCAAGGATGCATGCATGATTCATGCCTAAGGATAAGAAAGATGAATGCGAGCCAGAGAAAGGGTAAGGATTCTGGTTACGCATGAGGAAGGGATTAGGCACCCCCATGCGCTCGAGAAAACTCGATCTTTCAAGGTTTCCTACTTCTTATGGTCTGCTAATGCATGTTAGGCTATTAT
>JAMKQA010037522.1:0-15846 GCA_024699735.1 Posidonia australis | reverse complement strand
ACTTTAATTAGGGTTTTTACTTATTTATTTGGATTTTAATTTCTTTTCACTTGATTAGGGTTTAAAAATTTGATTAATTAGGGTTTTATTGGATTTTAGGTTGATTTAAGTGGGTTTTAAGTGGATTAGGGGTTTTGTTGGATTTTAGGTGGATTTTAGCTAGATTAAGTGTTTTATTTGTTTTTCAGTTGATTTTATGTTGGATTAAGCGTTTTATTTATTTTTCAGTGGATTTTAATGGGGTAGTGTTTTACTGGGTCAGGTGGACTAGTGTGGGTCTGATTGGGACCTATGTGGACTAGGATTTTGGTGGTCGTGACCAGAGCATCTACCGGAGGAGCCTACTGCCAAATGAGCTCAAAATTGGGGTGTCTACAGTAATTGACCACGAAGTTCATTTCTTAATCAGTCTTGTGCTTATATAAGACCCTCTATCGTAGTTGGATGTATTGAACATCTATAATGATCAAACACTCTACCTCTATTGTTAAAAGTGGTCTCTGATGAAACAGTAGATACAAAAATAGTCAAGATATCACGAGTCATACAAGTTAGCATACGATACTTTTGTGTTTTTACACTCTACCAAGTTAAAATGTCAAAATTTTCTTGTCTAGGCAGTATTGGATTCTCCAAGTAAGATTCTAAATCATTCTTTGATGATTGTGCCGCAAACTTTACATCATTGTATTGATTATATTCATCAATTGTTGCAGACACAATAGTTGGTATATAGGAAAAATAATTTCGTAAAGGTGGTGAACTGGTCATGACATCAGAAGCACTCTTATCTAAAATAAGCGTGTCATCTTCAACATTTAAATGACATTCAGTATACATGTCTATCAAGCATACCTTTATCTCTACAATACGTTGCTCTCCATCAATACCATAAATTTTTCTCATTTAGAACTCAATTATGTTCATTTTGTAACAAGGGTCTAAGATAGAAGCAAGTGACAAAAGCATGCTTACAATATTCTAATACATGTCAAAATTTACCTTCATTCGATTACCCATTGAAGAAATAAAAGGAACAGTACTTTGACAAAAATCTTTTAACATTACATGTATAACACAACGAGAAATGACATCAAGAAATAATTTGTAGAAGGATGCAACGAGATAGAAAACTTATTAATGACATCATAGAAGTAATGCAAGCAATCACAAACAATTTTAATATATTTTCATTCTTCCGCATTAAGTACAAACTTATAAGAACTATCAATCATTACTAAACGAGAAAAAATTTCCTTGAATGCTAGAGTAGTTTGCAATATAAAGAAGGTAGAGTTTCATTTTGTCAAAACATCTAAAATAAGGGATTTATTTGGAACTTTTACTTGACCTGACACTTCTTTGAAAGTCAGCAATCTTAATGTGAAAGACTTAACATACTTAACACTCTCACACACCTTTGTTATGATCACCTTTATAATTTCAGTTCCTTTTCGGACAATCAAATTCAAAATATATACATAATATCTAACATGAAACAATTGTCTATATGCCACAAGATCACTAGCAAAAAGCTTCTCCAAAATTTATCTAATAAAAGCATCATTTGTGGAATAATTATTTAAAGCAATAGACATTATTTTTTTATCAATGTTCCATTTATATAGTTTCTCGAAAATAACTTTTGAAAGTGCAACTACAGTATGAGGTGCATTAATTATAGAAAAATTTAGGATTCTTTTCTGTAATTTCTAATTATCATCAATGTAGTGTATTGTCAAAGCAAAGTAGTCCTTGTTTGAATTTGATGTCCACATGTCAGTAGTAAGGCTAAAATGATGACTAAATATCTCCAAAAGACTATATAATTTCACCTTCTCTTCTTCATATATATTCATGCAATCCTTTTTTTATTGTAGTATGTGAAACCATTCTGAATAGTGGTTGAAGATTTCTAATGAATTCACAAAATCTAGCATGATCAACAATATTAAAAGGATACTCATGAAATATAATCATTCTAGCAAGATTTATTCTATCCAATTCTTGATCAAAATTCTAATTTTTTTAGTCTATGGTACTTTATCTATCTCTTTTTTGATTTGCCACATTTGTAAACATTTGATGGACATATTGCTTTACTTTTGAGGGATGTTTAAGTTTCAAGTGATGAATTAAATTCTCAGTTCCATCTTTTAGCCTAGTCATATATTCAACACCATAATGTTTACATTTTACCTTGTTATCCCATCAACTTCTGTAGACACCCCGATTTTGAGGTGACTTATAGATGAGCTTTCCAGATGTTGCTTTGGATGTGGCTAACCCAACCACTTTTTGAATCCCATTAGCTAAGCCAACCACAAGCCCATAGCAGGCCTGCAGCCCAATTAGAAACACAGACAAGTAGGGGAGAGCACCTAGCTGGAGCACTAATGTGGAGCACCTGTTTGGAGCATCGAGTAGGAGCACTACAGTGGCACACCTAGTTGGAGCACTAGGCTGGCACACTTACCTGGCGCACCTACCTGGCGCACCAAGCTGGCGCGCAGCCATTTCGCAGACTGCTGGCTGCTGGCTTTCCACCTCCCATGGTTGTTACCTCCACCAACGAATATGCCTTGGAATCTTCCCAGACTCTTCGTTTACGAGGCTCCTTGTATCCTCTAGGAGTTACCCTTGTGAAATCCTATATAAGGACCCCTATAGGCAGCCATTAGAAGAGGTTAGAAACTTTGATTTCAACAATCCTGATCTGAGCAAGCATCTTGTACGAGCTATATACTCTTTCTAGCAACCATTCTTGTTTTTCTAGAGTATTCCCTTGTATTCCAAAGCATCTTTGGCCCTTCCAAAGCAACGAGGATCCCTCTATCTTTGATATTACAAGAAGGAACACCTTGAGAGGTAAGTCCTCCTTCATTCTCCTTTAAATTTTAGTCATAGCATCAAGATAAGCATGCTTTAGACTTCATACATGATCAGATTTATTATTGTTCGCATGAGAGTTTCATGATGATATTACTTGTTTCCTTTGCAAGATGTTCTATATGCAAATCTATACCTTGTTTGCTAGCATGTTTCTTACTTCTAGCATGAAATCTGCACCTCGTTACCTCCCTTGAGTTGTTTCTTTTCTTTTCTATTCTCTTGCATACGAATGCACGATTCACGAACATGCATGCTAATAGATATATAGTGAACCAAGTTTTCATGATTCATTCTTAGCATATGATTGTTAAAGTTCATGTTTTGTTTCTTTTTTAGAATCTTATGCAAGTATTGTTTCAGCCATGAACTAATGTTTTATCATGTTTCTGAATCGCATCATAATAAGTTTGCTTTGCTCATTTGCATCTCATCATGTTTCGGTTTTTATCATCTGCATAAACTGATCTGCATTAACAAAAATCATCCACCTCTATTCTTGATCAGATTGCAGTCTGATCTAGATTTTCTGGGGAGCACATGAGTGGCACACCAGAGTAGCGCACCAACCAAGAGCACCACTCTGGTGCACCATGCAGGTGCACCATAATGGTCAGAGAAGCAAACCACTCTCTTTTGCATCTGCATTTGTATGCTTTCTTGAATGATTTGGAACCTGATTCTTTCAGTGGTGATTCTTTAGTATTTCATGATAGGGCATGCATGATTTCAGCTTCAAGTGATGTTGCTTTTCAGTTGCTTTGCTCTTTGATCATTCAGTCCATAGTTCAAAATCTGGTAGGCTGGTTGCACTTTACTCCTACGTGGAGAGCCTTATGCATCAGCCCATGATCTAGTGACATGGCTGAATCTTGCTGCTTTCGTTTAGCATAATAGGGTGGGATCTTGTGTGAGGCTACTAGCCCTTGAGCACAAGGTCTACAAGTCATTACACTTGCATTTCTTTCACTTTCAAAGCATATTTTTCAAGTTTTGTAAAGGATTTTACATGGCATGATTTACTGGAATGCATCCATAGATGACTTTGCACTGCAAGGATTTCTGTATTTGCTTTAGCATCTTTCTGGCCCACACAGGAGAACCTAGGTGGCGCACTAGACTGACGCACCAGTCCGACGCACCTAACAGGCGCAGCAGCCTGTTTTCAGTAGCACAGCAGGCTTCTTTTTATGATTTTTAACATGATTTCTTGCTTCGATTTGCTTCTGCATTTTTCTAGTTTTCTTCCTTGATATGTCAGGAAGGCATAGCTCAGTTTTTAGCCATTTACATGCATGTTAGATTGCATTTGGCATATAGCAAAGTAACGATGATAAATTGCTCAAAATACTTAGATCCTTGATCTTATTCATGCAATATCTTTGCAACGACACTTGACCCGATATATGCTCGATATCTCTGAGCACACCCTGCACATCATGCACCCTTATTTAGCATAAGACACCAAGCATGGCATGACATATCGCCCTCGGGCGTGCAGCAAAGGTTGAAAAGTCGACATTTCATAAGCAAATGAGAAACCTATAGAAGACCGATTTATCGAGAGCACGGGGGTGCCTAATACCTTCCTCGTGCGTAACAGGGATCCTTACCTATTTCTGGTTTTCCAAGACCTTTTCTAGTGGTTTTTATATGCATGATTTGAATGATTCTTTTATGGTTTTCCTCGTCTTCCATTTTAATAGACTAGGTGGCGACTCCTGCATTTGCATTTTTATTTTTATTGTTTTTACCGTGACTTTGCCGATCCTTGTGTATTTGGCCTTTCGCGCCGAAGTCCTCGAGGCTGTCGCCGTCATGGTTACAACTTCAATTTTGATAAAATCCTTCTAAGAATCTGATTTTGATTGTCTTGTTTTTTCTGAGTACTTGTGGTTGTTATTGGTTCTTGTTATTCAACAATAACAGAGTCAACATTAATTGGTTCTATGTGTAGCATTGTATCTAGAAAATAAAATGTGTCAAAATGAAATCACATAAACTAGATAATAAAAATCAAATTGAGGAGCATAAAAATAAACATCAAAGTAAATAATAAACATCAAATTAATGAATATAAAAATAAACAACAAAGTGAATAATAAATATCATAGACAACTGTATGCAACAACTAAAGGCAAGAAAGGGATCTTCGATAAATATATTTTATTACAAAAACAAGTTAAGTAAGAACTAATGTGTGCAAATATAAAAACCTATGAATTTAAATTTAAAAAAACATGTAAGCATACCCAATAAACTCTCATTCCAGTTTCCACCTTGTTTGTAATTCCAATTTATCTTTTGCTTTTTGAAAAGGAAAAAACTAAGGGTTGGTTGCATGCATTTTGATAAATCATAACATACTTTTCCACAATAGCCTTGCCTTTCTCAGTCTACCTTCACAAATGATTGTTTCAAAGTTATGGAAAGATGCATGATACCTCTACTAAGTGTTTTAGGATGCTAATTTTTAGAGATTTAGAAATTTTACTTGGTGTTTATAAAAGGTATCTTACTGTATTGAAACAACTGATATGACCCTTTATCTAATAGTTGCTAGCATTGCACAAGGGACAGGGAAAACCAATATTGCTTATTTATGTTTATTTTCTTTTTGAACATGTTTTGTAGTCTAACTTCTGATTTTTGTGCTTATTGTAGTTGGAGGTATGATTACCAATTTATCACTTCATTGTTTTCTAACTATTTCGTTAATCATTAAAGAGGGTGCTCTTTGTCTACTATTTTACCTTTCTACTCATAGAATAATAAAGATGGTAGCCTCTTTCTTTTTATAATCTAAAGTTAGTTATATTGGTTGTATTTATGGTTGTTGTCCACAAATCTGATTAGTTTGCATCCATTTGTTCTAATATTAACTGATTAGTCAATATGTATCAAAAAAATCTACATGTAAGCACAAATGCTTTAGGAGCATCTTCACATGGCATGGTTAGGTCATTTAATTGAAAACTCACCTTCAGAGAAGACATGTTGTCGCATCACGTCGTAGAGGGTCGAGGTTGTCTGGTTAAGGGGCAAAAGCCAAGGGTGGAGGGCTTGGAGGCGGAGGGGCGAAAGCAAAGAGAGGGAGAGTGCAAAGGCAGAGCCGAGAGAGGGAGAGTCGAGGATGGAGGGCCTACGCAACTATGCCCTATGGTTTGTGGATTGTGGAGGTGAAGGGATATGGGTGAGAGTTGAGAGAGGGGGTAGTTGGGTGAGACCGTGAGAGCCAAGAAAGGAAGACTTGAAGAGTGCCTTCGCATCGCCGAGAGAGGGAGAGTGCGGAGGCAAAGCCTAGAGAGGGAGAGTCGAAGGTGGAGGCGGAGGGACGTGGGTGAGGGCCGAGAGAGGGGGTAGTCGGGTGTACTTAGGTTTGAAGTGTTGAAGAATGAAAAGAAAAGATGAGTAATAATGTATTTATATTTTATGTTCAAGAGTTAGGATTTGGATAAATTTACTAAATTACCTCTAGGTTAACGGATTACCCGTAGTATGGTACTCAAATTGTAATCTATTATATTGATGAGTTAGCAGATGACAGGTTAATGGATCAACTAGTATACAAAATCTCTACTGTAATCCATGCTTAACGGGTCAGATCGGATCAGGTTAATGGAATATATCCGACTTATTTACAACCTTACATGGTAATTTTGTGCATCCAATATACAGAATAATTTCTAGAGAGGAAGGTAGAGAAATAGTAATCATAAGATGGAAATGGACATGATGGACCTCTAGAAGCTAATTAAATTCTAAAATCCATATTCTTTTCGCCCTCAGGTAGTTTTGTTCAACCTTTCAACAGTCCATTTATTTTTCCTCCACCTTCTGGGATACCAACCCGAAAAAATAGGGTATGAGTGAAAAATTCAAACACATTGGTCTTCAAGACCCATAACACAGATGTTAACCAAACACTTAAAGAGTAGGGTCATGGGTAAGACACCCGTATCAACTAATCTGCTAACTCGTTAGAGTAGGGAATTCTTAAACTCTTAGTTTGTAGAAAACATTTATTTGATTAATTGGTGTAGATTAATGGTTTTATGAGGTGTGTAGAAAGCCCAGCCCATAAAGCACACAGCTTACATGGGCCCTGGGCTAGACTGAGCTGGTAGTGTTTATTTAAGGGTTGGGCTTAGAAGGGAAAACCTTGAGCCCAGCTCGGCTCCTAGCCCTTTGTTAAACATTGCCACGTTGGGCTTGGGTTTAGTCTATTTTACAAAAGATAAAAAAACTTGGAATAAACAAATATTATTTAATTAACAAAATAAATATTATTAAATGAGAAGCCATGAAAATTACATAAGCAAGGTATAATGTTTTACATACTACTCCCATCTCGCTCGTCACTACTATGAGCTATGAGAAGCAATGTGAGAAATTTTCCATAATAGTTAGGGATGGATATGGTTCAATTTGATTCGATTTGTGACAAAACTACAAATTAAACCGTATGGTTCAGTTTGAATAATTTTCAAAACAAATTGAATTATTTTATCTATTGAAATCAAGCTGAACTAAACCATTCAAAATTGGTTTGGTTTGGTTCGATTTGTGATTTACCTATTTAATAAAACATATGGAAAAAATAAAATATTGATAGTGAAAAATAAAAAATATAACTAGATATAAGATAGAAAAAAAATTAAACAGTATATTACGTTATTAACCACAACCACAACCACAAGTCAACTACAATCAAACATAATTTAGTAAAAGAATAACATCATCTGTTCGTACTTGTTACAAGGCAATTGAAGAAGAAATAACAACTACAGTCAAACAATTGAATCAATACATACTCATAATAGTTATCTTGTCTATTGGTCCTTATTATAAGGCCATTGAAGAAAAAAATAATAAGTTAACTCACGCGTTTACAACCACAACTAAGGAGACTGGCATGGAGGAAGAGGGAGTCTAGTACTCTAGTGGGCGAAATTGACGTGGAGGAGTCAAGAGTGAAGTGAAGGAAGAGGGAAGAAGAATAGGGCAAGACCAACATGGAGGATTTAGGAGTGGAGGAAGTGGGAAGAGGAATAGGGCAAGATAGGCATAGGTGAGACCGGTATCTTGCTTCTTGATCTAGTGATTTTCGATCGTTCGGTGTAGAGTAGTGGACTAGTGGTTGATCTCTAGTGTGGAGTGGTGGTTGATGACTAGCTTTCATGGAGAGATCTAAGATCTCATCATCTCCGTTCTCACGAAGAGGAAAAGGAAGAGGAAGAGGAAGAGTAAAGGTAAGAAAGGGAGGCAACATGACAAATAATGACTAACGAGAAATAGGATTATCACTTTTCACTCATTAGATAATAGATAATTTATACTTATGTAGTTATGTAACCTAACTCAGGTTTATATTCTTTTAAATATTTAATATACATATTAACATATATAGTCTATATTGGGTTCAGTTCGGTTTGATTCGGTTAAACTGCTCTTGAAACCACATATCGAACAACATAGTTCAGTTTGGAGATATTCTAAATCAAACCGAACTACTAAATTTGAAAAATCAAACTGAACCACTAAAAATAATTTAGTGGTTCAGTTCAGTTCAATTAATCGATTTAGAAGATTTATATGCCCACTCTTAATAATAGTTGAAAGCCTAACGGAGCAATGCCATGTTGAGATAAAGGGTTTATTTGTGCCTTAGAAATGAAAGGAAATGAAAAATCAGGGTCGAAGAAAAACCAATGGAATTTATTTTCTGTTTGACTAAATTTCTGGTGTTTGTGTCTGTCACTGGAAACAAACAAAAAGCAAAAGTTGTGTATTTGTGCATTTCAATAAAAATAGAGGGAGAATAATTTTAATTTATCCAAATGAACATAAATGTCTTAAATTTTACATAGTAATAAAAATAATGCAATTACATAATCAACGAAAAGCATACAAACGGGAAAAAAAAATTTTCTTCCAAATTGAAAGCACAAAAAAGAAGGAGAATACTCATCACTTGATGAAGTTACACTGCCTTGCATTTGGAATCCATGAAAGAAGAAAGAAGGATGTGGAGGAAGAAGAGAAAATTAAGGAGAAGGAAGAAAGATGCAAAGATAATTAAAGGAGAAGGAGGAGGACAAAGTAGTAGGGATGTTTCCTTTGGGATTCAAGCATATGGTTCAAGAAAAAAAAATTTCCTTGCCTTTTATACTTTGGAAATCAAAGGAAACCATTTCCTTTTCCTTAGGAAAGCACAAACACCAATTTAAAATGAGGTCAAAGGGAAATTACTTTCCTTTCCCTTGGTTTTCTTTAGATTTTGAAGGCACAAACCCCGTCAAAAGGTCCACGGGTCATGAACTTCTTTTCTCAGAAAAGAAGCAATGACAATATCTAAGGAATAAACATCGGTTAACTCTTTGATAGCAAAATTACATAAGAATTAATGTTACATAAATAAATAAAGTTACATAAAAGTACAAAAAGAAAAAAAGAATTAATCATTAGAGCCTTTTGTTTTGATTTGGAATGTCAACATTTCATCATGTCCTGATTTATTTTCCAAGTTTATATTTTGCAATTTTTTTGCTGAAGTGAACCAATCTTTTAGACAACTAAGGCTTCCACCAATCTCATTGATAACTTGCATCTCCTATTAGTTTAGACTTATGCCTGTAGTAAAAATAAACTCTAATGCTGCAATAAATGTTGGAATTGTTAGTAAATCTTTTACCATATTTACAATGAATGTTGGAAGTATTAGTAAATCTTTTATTACACGTGATATTGTAAGACATCTAGATGAGTTATTAGACAACAAATTTGAAAAATCTAAACTAATTTCATCTTCTTTAGTAAAACCAAAACTACAACCTAAATAACTACTTGATCCATTATTTTTTGTTACTTTTACATATATTTCTTTATTCTTATCTATTCTACTCCATATTGTAGAATTTCATCACTTTTATTTCTTAAAGAACTAGAAGTAAAAACACTTGAACTAGTACTACCAAATTTAGTAGCATATTCTTCAAACAATTTTTGCAAAAACTCTTTAACTGAATTAAAAAAATCTTCTAATTCTTAAAGTATTTGTAAATTAGTAAAATTTCATCTAAAATTACTTAATAATTAACTAATTTATGCCTAGGATCCTTTATTATTATTATTAAACAACACTCATTGGAGAATCACACCAATATGTCATATTTTTCCTCCATTTTTCAATAATTGTTTCAAAACATATATAAGATATATGCACTAAAAAATATTAGTAATTTTGAGGAAATTAGGTAAACAAGAGGACTAGTAAGATAATATTTTTTAGACAAAATCTTAATAGCATCATAAAAGGGTCTTAAAATTTTATGAATTATAGTACAATTATTTTAATCATCATCACTTAAAAGATTATTTATTTTCCATTACAAAACATTATTAGTAAGTTTCCAAAAGGTAAACATGAACTTAACATATAATATGTTAAAATAATTATTTTAACTTTTTTTGATTAAACACCATTATCTATACATAATTTCCAAAATTCTTGAAATCATTCAGGTAATGTTTGAAAATATAAAATATTTTTTTTTATATTTTAAACATGTGGTTTAATGCATTTTATTCATTCTTGTATAATTAAATTAAAATATGAAAACTACATCAACAAAAGACCATTTAAGTCAGGTTTGTATTCTTCTTTTTAATCTTTCTATTGCAACATTAATATTACTAGCATTATCAAACGAAATTGCATTAACATTTAGAAATCTATTAGATTCTCTAGTAATTTGAGTTATAATATTATTGATTGCATTACCACCTTTCTTGTTTTTTGTAAACTCCAATTTATATATACCAAATGAGTCGTTAAACACAACTACAAAAATTAGCCTATGCTAGGATATGGACGGTGATCATGGCTAGAATAAACATAAATGAGTATTCAATTTAAGAGACGGCAACACATTACTTAAGTATGAGAAGATCGATGTAGGGTTTATTTGGTAAAACTTTTAGACAGTTTTTGAACATGTAGTTTACAATTAGAATATAAAATAGTCCAACAGTTCTACCAAATATTATCATCTTCTTATAATCAAATAACTTTTGAAAGAATAATTCCTTTACTTTTTCAGAAGTTGAAGTATAATTACTTCTAGTCAAAAGTTAACCTCTTCGATTAGATTCATAAACTAAAGTTTTACCAAACGGATCCATAGACGGATGTGGAACAAATTATGAAAAAGTAACAATCCAAAGAGCCTTTTACTTATGATATTGGGTCGTGAACATGCTCCAGTAATCCCTCACTGAGTGTCAATGTATGAAATCAAACTAGAATTCACACGTTGCGCCCCCACCATTACATGCATTGCATAATTACAGTGTATCGTTGCTTTCTAATATTTCCTGCTATTCCATTAACACATCTCACCAGTTTATAAAATCTAGCCTATTGTTCACTTGTTGTACCCTACCGTTGCTTCCGTTGCATACATGCAGTAGACTATACCAAAGTTCATTCTAAAGTTGTCCAACTACTAGATCAATTTTTTCCTCTCCCAAACATTTCCCATTGTAACTCAAAATGTCACAATGTTATTTCTATCGTATGTTACAGTTGTGCTCACTCATTTCGTCTCTATCTCTTGTAACATATCATTTTTCCCATATGTTTTGATGTTTATCTCGTAGCATTGGATATTTATACTCACTCGATCATGTCTTCTTCTTTCTTGTTAATGGTTTAACTATTTAATATTTCATCGACGTAAATACTAGGTACGAAAACATTGTCCAATATTAAAAATTACAGATCATTGACAAACAGTCAAAATATAGTATCAAAATATTACACCAATGGTAGAAGGAAATTAAAGATTCTCAGAATAAAAAGTCTCAGAGTCCATCAAAGGGCAAAGTCACTCTTCCAGATTCTCCAAGGAACAGAGAATCAACTCCTGAATAGATTCTAGATGAAGAGGGGATAGAAGAAGGGTTGGAGAATTCAACAATTGGGCTCTTTGCGTGTCATACTTATTTTCATATGGCATTTCAAAATGGTTATTCACAGCATAAACTTATTGTTCTAATGTTACAAGTCACGTTCAATTCATTGCGTAATCTTTCCTAAGATTGTTGCCCGTGAGTATGTAACACTGGCACATCAATTTGTTTTTTTTTTTTTTGAAAACGATTATCTATATTTCTTTAAAGTCATATAAGCCTAATAAGGTCCATATTATCAATATTATACAAAAATTGGAATCAAAAATTCCGACTAACACTGAATCAATGTTAAAATCCAATACTGGAGACAGAAATAAAAAAAGAGATTATGTAAACACTAGTCTGTTGCATTACAAAATGAGCTTGACTCATTGCTGAATGGCATGCTTTTACTGATAGACACATTTTTGCATGCGAATATGATGTTTGTCTCCGGTGCCCTTCCCATGAAGGAGTATATGGAAGGAAGGGAATAAAATGAACTTCGAACATCAAAGATGGAAAATTGATAGCTTGATTTCAACGGCTAAAAGGTTTGGGAGATTGTGGGATAAGACGTAAGATCCTAGTTACTTGTTGAGTATGTCTTAAGCTTGAATAATCTATTTAACCGCTTGTGTTATTCAACACATGCATTACGTAAATCGACTCAATGGTATATGTGCGTGTATTAGGATTAAGACGTAATGTTTAATCTTCATTAATCTTTAATCTCTATTAGAGAGAGCAATGTTGATGGCTCTTTAATAATGAGGTCTCTATGATTTTAGGTTTTCACATTTGTATCATTTCTCTCAGCATATAGTGTAATTTCTCTCACTTTGCTCAAAGATGTAGACCATTCTGATAAAACTTCGTACATCTTTGTTGTTTACGTGTTTGTTTTTTATTGTTGTGTTATTCTTTTTTCCGTTTGTTATTTGATTGTGTTTTTATGCATAGACATTTCAGAACATTAATCCTAGTGTACAATGGAAATTTTTTAGTTAGGGAGAGGTCTTCTTAAGTTGAATTTGGTTGTTTCTTGCTTTGTTGGTTGTATTAACACTTAAAAAGTTTAACGTCCCACCTTATCTTAAAATAAGGAGAACACTTGGAAAGAAACTTAGGCTTGTTTGGATAAATCTTAGGATTCTAATTATAGTTTTGAAAATACATTTTTTTTATTTTCTTCGCACATATAAAAAATTTGATAATTAATGTTTGAAAAATTGTTTGGATCAAAAAATATATTTTAATCATAAAATACAGTTTTAAGGACTTGTTTAAGGAGGGGACATCTAAAGTGGAAGTAGTGAGAGGAGTTAGTCGACGTCATCAGTAGTAGAGATGACTATATTAGATCACCCAAGTTTGACACCGAGTGCAAGAACTGGATCAACACCTTGAAGAAAGAGTACAAGCTCGAGATGTCGAAGATCATAGCGCTTTCTTTTTCTTCTCCCTCTTATTCTTCTCCTTGGCCTTTCTTCTCGAGGCTCAACGCTTGCCTAGAGCCTACACAAGATGTTAGCGGCACTTCTGTCAAGCTCTACCTTCCATGTTCAATAGTCGTGCAAGAAGAAGAGCCACAAGAAGCCATTGCAGAAGCTACCGTTGATGTTGAGGCGCGAGTCATCGTCATCGTTCGGTAGCACACTGTCGACGAGTGGGAAGAAGGGGAGGAACAAGGGGTGGAGGTTTCTTTTGGGAAGGGGTTGAAGGAGATAACAAGGGCAATAGTGAAGTTTGAGATAGTGGAAAGGTTGAAGCAGCAGCAAGTGGCAGGGATGGAAAAACAGAGGATGATGTTTGCCGACAAGTTGGAGCTGTAGAGGATGCACTTCTTTACGAAGACCCAGTTGGAGCTCACACAGCTCAAGTGCCATGGGAGGAGGAGGAGGAGGGAGAAGAAAGGAACGATGGTGGCTGCGCTTGAATAATAGAGTTTTGCAAAAAAAAAAAGGAAAAGAGATCAGATCTTTTTTTCTTAAAACTCTGATTTAACCCAAAATCATAGTTTTAAATTAAAATTTCTATCAGTTTCCAAATGATATTAAATAATTTGACAAAAATATTTTTTTCAAAAACTACATTATTAGTAAATATTATAATTTTACATGGTAACCAAACAGGACCTTGGTTTTTTTTTCCGGTCTTCTTTACATTGACTCGAGAGATTAGGAACGCAAAGAAGTTACATAGAAACACAACAATATCGTATCCATGAAGGAGAAAACATGTCCAAAAGTAAACCTAGAAATTGGATACGATATAAATTGTTTTCTTGGATATGATTTAACTAATTTCCATGGCCAGGATATGATATATATATTGTGAAGGTAGGTTTGGGTAGGATTGTCAGCCATTACTCGCTTTATTTCTATGGATATGTGAAAAAAATATTTAATTATTTAATAGGTAGGATATTAGTAAAATTAAATGTCCATATTTTTTGCAGGCAGGGTATAGATACCCTTTTACGTTATCTACTTTACCTGCGTTACCCATATAAACTATAATATTTTTTAAAATATATGTTATGCCACATATATTTATGAATTGATTGATGGATTGAGTTGATGATCTATGAAATTACTATAGATACCCTATTTTTACATTTCCGAGAGTCCATTTAGGATAGGAATCTTTAAGACCCTTCAAATCACATGGCTAAGGACTTATAACCTATTTTCTAGATTTTTCATGATTTCTTTAAAAACATTTATGATTTTACTTATTTCAAGTAACTACGACAGAGCTAGCACACTTTCCGAGAGTCCATTTAGAATAAGAATCTTTGAGGCGTCTCAGAACACATGGTTAAGGATTTATAACTTATTTTCTAGATTTTTCCTGATTTCTTTAAAAACATTTATGATTTTACTTATTTCAAGGTTGTTAGTTGTGGCAGAACTAGCACGCTTGAACTAGTGGCAGGTTCGAGCCCTATTTGGTGTGAGTTATCAGCTATGGCAGAACTGCCACTTCGACCTCACTTAAATCAGTGGCAAATTTGAATATTTAACCTTAAAGAAGATGTTTTTAAGATTTCATGGAATTCTAAAGTACTTTTGGGCTTTTAGAATCTCTATAGAATAAGATAAAAGATAATGACGTAAAATGTAAAAGACCATGATGTTGCCTATACAACAAGCGACATGCCTCGTCGTTGCCTCAGTAGACGACGAGATGTTCAGGCATCACATGCATAGGCGTCGGTATCCTAGGTGTTTCTCTCCTCATGATTTGTCATCCCGAGCTTTAATATAATATATGAACATTTATAAAGATTATCATGATTTTTCCAATAATTATTATGATTGCTATAATTTTCTAACATTTAAATATCTATGCATATCATATAAATCATTATAAATACCAAATAATTCCAAAAAATTA
Source organism: Posidonia australis (assembly GCA_024699735.1). Classification (NCBI taxonomy): domain Eukaryota; kingdom Viridiplantae; phylum Streptophyta; class Magnoliopsida; order Alismatales; family Posidoniaceae; genus Posidonia; species Posidonia australis. The sequence continues at coordinate 600 of JAMKQA010037522.1, read as the reverse complement.
TTGAAATTTGGATGACTTGGTAATTGAGATTATTTATCTTTATTTTACCAAAAATGAGCTTTAATATAATATATGAACATTTATAAAGATTATCATGATTTTTCCCATAATTATTATGATTGCTATAATTTTCTAACATTTAAATATCTATGCATATCATATAAATCATTATAAATACCAAATAATTCCAAAAAATTATTGAAATTTGGATGACTTGGTAATTGAGATTATTTATCTTTATTTTACCAAAAATGAGCTTTAATATAATATATGAACATTTATAAAGATTATCATGATTTTTCCCATAATTATTATGATTGCTATAATTTTCTAACATTTAAATATCTATGCATATCATATAAATCATTATAAATACCAAATAATTCCAAAAAATTATTGAAATTTGGATGACTTGGTAATTGAGATTATTTATCTTTATTTTACCAAAAATGAGCTTTAATATAATATATGAACATTTATAAAGATTATCATGATTTTTCCCATAATTATTATGATTGCTATAATTTTCTAACATTTAAATATCTATGCATATCATATAAATCATTATAAATACCAAATAATTCCAAAAAATTATTGAAA
>JAMKQA010037521.1:0-15176 GCA_024699735.1 Posidonia australis | reverse complement strand
CTCTTGTATGTTATATTGATTGCTTGAGTAGTTAAGCTATTTATACGAACAAAATAAACTCCTTACATGCAATTTTTCATTCACCTGTAAAAACTGATATAAGTAAATTAAAAAGTGTTAATTCTCTATTCACCCCCCCTCTAAAGGAACTATTCGATCCTACATCACCGCCTCTTCTCGAATGATGTGTTCATTTATCCTCCTTCTGAACCGTCACTGACTGCCTCTCAGTTGGCATGTTTGCTTTTTTAGCCTTTAGAACCGTCACCGACTGCCTCTCTATTGGTGTGTTCGCTTTTCAGATTTTTGAACCATCACCGCCTGCTTCTCGGATGATGTGTTCGTTTATCAGCCTGCAGAACTGTCACCAACTGCCTCTCAGTTGGCATGTTCGCTTTTCGGATTTTCAAACCATCACCGCTGCTTCTTGGATGATGTGTTCGTTTATCCTCCTCCAGAACCGTCACCAACAGCAGCTCGGTTGGCGTGTTCACTTTTCAGATTTTCGTACCATCACCGCTAGCTTCTCGGAAGATGTGTTCATTTATCCTCTTTCTGAACCATCACAAACTGCCGCTCGGTTAGCGTGTTCACTTTTTGGATTTCTGAACCATCATCGCTTGCTTCTTGGATGATGTGTATGTTTATCCCCCTTTTGGACTGTTACCAACTACCTCTCAGTTGGCGTGTTCGCTTTTCGGATTTCCGAACCATCACACCCTGCTTCTCAGATGATATGTTCCTTTATCCTCCTTCTGAACCGTCACCAACTGCCACTCAGTTGGCGTGTTCGCCTTTCGGATTTCCGAACCATCGTGGCCTTCTTATCGGAAGATGTGTTCGTTTACGCACCTTCTGAACCATCACAGACTATCTCTCGATTGGCGTTTTAGCTTTTTAGATACGCAGACCATCACCACCTGCTACTTGGATGATGTGTTCGTTTATCCACCTTCTGGACCGTGACCGACTGCCTAACTGTTGATGTGTTCGCTTTCCTGATTTTTGAGCCATTACCGCCTACTTCTCAAATGATGTGTTCATATATACTCCTTCTGAACCGTCACTGACGGCCTCTCAGTTGGCGTATTCGCTTTTCGGATTTCCATACCATCACCGCCTGCTTCTCGAATGACGTGTTCGTTTATCATCCTTCTAGACCGTCACCGACTGCCTCTCGGTTGGCATGGTCGCTTTTTAGATTCCCGTACCATCACTGCCTGCTTCTCGTATGATGTGTTTAGTTATCCTCCATCTGAACCGTCACCAACTGCAGCTTGGTCGGTGTGTTCGCTTTTCTGATTTTTGAACCATTACCACCTGCTTCTCGGATGATTTGTTCATTTATCCTCCTTCTGAACCGTCACCGACTGCCTCTCGATTGCCGTGCTCACTTTTCGGATTTCCATACCATCACTGCCTGCTTCTCGAATGATGAGTTCGTTTATCTTCCTTTTGAACCGTCACCGACTGCCTATCGGTAGGCGTGTTCTCCTTTCGGATATCCGAACCATCACCGCCTGCTTATCGAAAGATGTGTTCGTTTTCCTCCTTCTAAACTGTCACCAACTGCGGCTCGGTTGGCGTGTTCGCTTTTCTTATTTCCGATCCATCACTGCTTGCTTCTCGGATGATGTGTTCGTTTATCCTCTTCTGAACCGTCACCGACTGCCTCTTAGTTGGCGTGTTTGTTTTTTGGATTATTGAACCATCACCGCTACTTCTCGGATGATGTGTTCTTTTATTCACTTTTCAGCTTCCTGAACCGTCATCGACTACCTTTCTGTTGGCGTGCTCACTTTTCAGCATCCAAAACAGTCACCGACTGCCTCTCAGTTGGCATGTTTGCTTTTTTAGCCTTCATAACCATCACCGACTGCTTCTCTGTTGACGTGTTCGCTTTTCGGATTTCTGAACCATCACCGCTTGCTACTCTGATGATGTGTTCGTTTATCTACCTTCTGAACCGTCACCAACTACCTCTCAGTTGGCATGTTCACTTTTCGAATTTTCAAACCATCACTGCTGCTTCTCGGATGATGTGTTCGTTTATCCTCCTCCAGAACCGTCACCAACTACCGCTCAGTTGGCGTATTCGCTTTTCGGATTTCCGTACCATCACCACTTGCTTCTTTGAGGATGTGTTCATTTATCCTCTTTCTGAACCGTCACCAACAACTGCTCGGTTGGTGTGTTCACTTTTCGGATTTCTGAACCATCACCGCCTGCTTCTCGGATGATGTGTTTGTTTATCCTCCTTTTGGACCGTTACCGACAGCCTCTCAGTTGGTGTGTTCGCTTTTCGGATTTCCGAACCATCACCCCTTGCTTCTCGGATGATGTGTTCCTTTATCCTCCTTCTGAACCATCATCGACTGCCTCTCAGTTGGTGTGTTCACTTCTTGGATTTCCGAACCATCACTGCCCGCTTCTCAGATGATGTGTTCGTTTATCCTCCTTTTGAACCATCACCGACTGCCACTCGATTGGCATGTTCGCTTTTCGGATTTTCAACCATCACTGCCTGCTTCTCAGATGATGTGTTCGTTTATCCTCCTACTGGACCATCACCGACAGCCTCTCAGTTGGCATGCTAGCTTTTCAGATTTTCAAACCATCACTGCCTACTTCTCCGATGATGTGTTTGTTTATCCTCCTTATGAACCGTCAGCGACTGCCTCTCGGTTGGCGTGTTCGCTTTTCAGATTTTCAGCCATCACCGCCTGCTTCTTGGATGATGTGTTCATTTATCCTCCTTCTGGACCGTCACCGACAACCTCTTAGTTGGCGTGTTCTCTTTTTTGATTTCCGAACCATCACCACCTACTTCTTGGATGATGTGTTCGTTTATCCTCCTTCTGAACCAACACCAACTACAGCTCAGTTAGCGTGTTCGCTTTACGGATTTTCGAACCATCACTATTTACTTCTCTGATGATGTGTTCATTTATCATCCTTCTGAACCGTCACCAACTGCCTCTCAGTTGGCGTGTTCGCTTTTCAGATATTCGAACCATCACCGCTGCTTCACGGAAGATGTGTTTGTTTATCCTCCTTCTGAACCGTCACCACCTGCCTCTCGGTTGGCGTGTTCGCTTTTCAAATTTCGAACCATCACCGCCTGCTTCTCGGATGATGTGTTCGTTTATCCTCTTTCTGAACCATCACCAACAGCAGCTCGGTTGGCGTTTTCGCTTTTCGAATTTTCGAACCATCACTGCCTACTTCTCGGATGATGTGTTCGTTTATCCTCCATATGGACCATCACCGACTTCCTCTCAGTTGCTGTTTTCACTTTTCTGAATTTCGAACCATCACTGCCTGCTTCTTGCATGTTGTGTTTGTTTATACTCTATCTGAACCGTCACCGACTGCCTCTCATTAGCCGTGTTCACTTTTCGGATTTTCAAACCATCACCGCTACTTCTTGGATGATGTGTTCGTTTATCCTCAATCTGAACCATCACCAATAGCCTCTCGGTTGGCGTGTTCGCTATTAGAATTTCTGAACCATCACCGCCTGCTTCTCGGATGATGTCTTCATTTGTCCTCCTTTAGAACAATCACCAACTACCGCTCGGTTTTCTGAACCATCACCGCTTGCTTCTCGGATGATGTGTCCATTTAACCTCCTTTTGAACTGTCACCAACTGTTGCTCTGTTGGCGTGTTCACATTTCGGATTTCAGAACCATCACCGCCTGCTTCTCAGATGATGTGTTCGTTTATCCTCCTTTTGGACCGTCACCGACAGCCTCTTGGTTGGTGTGTTCGCTTTTCAGATTTTTGAACCATCATCGCCTGCTTCTCGGATGATGTGTTCATTTGTCCTCCTTCCGACCAGTCACTGACAACCTCTAGGTTGGCGTGTTCGCTTTTGGTATTTTCAAACCATCACCTCCAGCTTCTCAGATGATGTGCTCGTTTATCCTCCTTCTGAACGATCACCAACTACCTCTCAGTTGGCGTGTTCACTTTTCGGAATTTCAACCATCACCGCCTCCTTCTCAGATGATGTGTTCGTTTATCCTCCTTCTAGACTGTCACCAACTGCCTCTCGTTTAACGTGTCCATTTTTTCTTGCCTTCTAAACCATCACCGACTACCTCTCTGTTGGCATGTTCGCTTTTCAAATATCTGACCATCACTGTCGGCTTCTCGGATGATGTGTTCGTATATCCTCTTTTTGAATCGTCACCAACTGCCTCTCGGTTGGCACATTCGCTTTTGAGCTTCCTGAATCGTCACTGACTACCTCTCAGTTGGTGTATTTGCATTTCAGCGTCCTGAATCGTCATTAACAACCACTCTGTTAGCGTTTTCGCTTTTCAGTTTTCTGAACCATCACCGACTGCCTCTCGGTTGGCATGTTCACTTTTTTAGCCTTTTAAACCGTCACCGACTACCTCTCTGTTGGCGTGTTTGCTTTTCGGATTTCCGAACCGTCACCGCTTGCATCTCGGATAATGTGTTCGTTTATCCTCCTTTTGAACCATGACCAATTGCCTCTCGGTTGGTGTTTTCACTTTTCAGATTTTCGAACCATCACCACTTGCTTCTCGGATGATGTGTTCGTTTATCCTCCTTTTGAACCATCACCTACTGCCTATCTGTTGGCTTGTTTGCTTTTCAGATTTCCGAACCATCACCGCCTGCTTCTCGGATGATGTGTTCATTTATCCTTACTCAAGACCGTCACCGACTGCCTCTCGGTTGGCATGTTAGCTTTTCTAATTTTTGGACCATCACCGCCTACTTCTCGGATGATGTGTCCGTTTATCCTCCTTCTGAATCGTCACCAACTGCCTCTCGGTTGGCATGTTCGCTTTTCGGATTTTCAACCATCACCGCCTACTTCTCGGATGATTGTTTGTTTATCCTCCTTCTGAACCATCACCGACTACTTTTCGATTGGCATGTTCGCTTTTCGGAATTCTGAACCATCACCGCCTACTTCTCTGATGATGTGTTCTTTTATCCTCCTTCGGAAGCGTCACCATCTGCCTCTCAATGGGCGTGTTCGCTTTTCGGATTTTCGAACCATCACCACTATTTCTCAGATAATGTGTTCATTTATCCTCCCTCTGAACCGTCACCAACAGTCACTTGGTTGGCGTGTTCACTTTTCTGATTTCTGAACCATCACCGCCTACTACTCGGATGATGTATTCGTTTAACCTCCTTACGAACCGTCACCAACAGTCGCTCGTTTGGTGTGTTCAATTTTGGATTTTCAAACCATCACTGCCTACTTCTTGGGTGATGTGTTCGTTTATCCTCCTTCTGGACCGTCACCGACTGCGACTCGATTGGCATGTTTGCTTTTCTGATTTTCGAACTGTTACCGCCTACTCCTCGGATGATGTGTTTGTTCATCCTCCTTCTGAACCGTCACTGACTTCCTCTCGGTTGCCGTTTTTACTTTTCTGATTTTTGAACATTCATCGCTTTCTTATCAGATGATGTGATCGTTTGTCCTCCTTCTGAACCATCGCCAACTGCCACTCGATTGGCGTGTTTGCTTTTCGGATTTCCGAACCGTCACTGCCTACTTCTTGGATGATGTGTTTGTTTATCCTCCTCTCGAACCATCACTGCCTGCTTCTCGGATGATGTGTTCGTTTATCCTACTTTTGGACTGTCACCAACTGCCTCTCTATTGGCGTGTTCGCTTTTCGGATTTTCGAACCATCACTGCTGCTTCTCGGATAATGTGTTTGCTTATCCTCCCTCTGAATCGTCACCAACTGCCGCTTGGTCGGCTTGTTCGCTTTTCGGATTTCTGAACCATCACCGCCTACTTCTCGGATGATGTGTTCGTTTATTCTCCTTTGGAACCATCACCAACTGCCGCTCGGTTGGCATATTTGCTTTCCGATTTTTTGAACCATCACCGCATGCTTCTCGGATGATGTGTTCGTTCATCCTCCTTCTGAACCGTCACCAACTACTGCTCTGTTGGCGTGTTCGCGTTTCGGATTTTCGAACCGTCACCGCCTGCTTTTCGGATGATGTGTTCGTTTATCCTCCTTCTGGACCATCACCGGCTGCCTCTCGGTTGGCATGTTCGCTTTTTGGATTTCTGAACCATCACCACCTGCTTCTCGGATGATGTGTTCGTTCATCCTCCTTCTGAATCGTCACCGACGGCCTCATGGTTAGCATTTTCGCTTTTCGATTTTCTGAACCATCGCCGCCTGCTTCTCGGATGATGTGTTCGTTTATCCTGCTTATGAACCGTCACCAACTACCTCTCAGTTAGCGTGTTCTCTTTTCATTTTCGAACCATCATCGCCGCTTCTCGGATGATGAGTTCGTTTATCCTCCTCCAAAAGTGTCACCTACTGCTGCTCGGTTGGCGTGTTTGCTTTTCGGATTTCTGAACCATCACTGTCGGCTTCTCAGATGATGAGTTCGTTTATCCCCCTTCTGGACCGTCACCGATTGCCTCTCGGTTGGTGTGTTCACTTTTCAGATTTTCGAACCATCACTGCCTACTTCTTGGATGATGTGTTCGTTTATCCTCCTTCAGAACCATCACCGACTGCCTCTCAGTTGGTGTGTTTGCTTTTCGAATTTCCGAACCATCATCGACTGCTTCCCAGATGATTTGTTTGTTTATCCTCCATCTTGAACCATCACCAACTGCCTCTCGGTTGGCGTGTGCGCTTTTCGAATTTTCGAACCATCACCGCCTGCTTCTCGGATAATATGTTCATTTATCCTCCTTCCGAACCGTCAGTGACTACCTCTCGTTTGGCGTTTTCGCTTTTCTGATTTTCAAACCATCACCGCTTGCTTCTCAACTGATGTCTTCGTTTATCTTCCTTCAGAACCGTCATTGACTGCCGCTCAGTTGGTGTGTTCGGTTTTTGGATTTTTGAACCATCACCGCTGCTTCTCCAATGATTTGTTCGTTTATCCTCCTCCTGAACCGTCAAGGACGGCCTCTTAGTTGGCTTGTTCGTTTTTCGGATTTTCAACCATCACCGCCTGCTTCTCGGATGACGTGTTTGTTTATCCTCATTCTGGACCGTCACCGACAGCCTCTCGGTTGCTGTGTCAATTTTTTCAGCCATCTACATCGTCAACATCTACTTCTCGATTGCCGTTTTTGCTTTTCAGATTTTTGAACCATCAATGCTTGCTTCTTCATTGATCTATTCATTTATCCTCCTCCAGAACCGTCATTGACTACCTCTCGGTTGGTGTGTTCGCCTTTCAGATTTCCGAACCATCACCGCCTACTACTTGGATGATGTGTTCGTTTATCCTCCTTCTGTACCATCACTGACAGCCTCTCAGTTGGCGAGTTCGCTTTCTGGATTTTTAACCATCACCGCCTACTTTTCAGAAGATGTGTTCGTTTATCCTCCTTCAGGACTGTCACCGACTGCCTCTCGGTTGGCGTGTTTACTTTTCAGATTTTCGAACCATCACCGCCTACTTCTCAGATGATGTGTTTGTTTATCCTCCTTCTGAACCGTCCGACTGCCTCTCGGTTGGCATGTTCGCTTTTCAGATTTCCAAACCATCACCGACTGCTTCTCGGATGATTTGCTCATTTATCCTCCTTCTAAACTGTCACCAACTGCCTTTCGGTTGGCGTGTTTGCTTTTTGAACTTCCGAACCATCACCACCTACTTCTCAGATAATGTGTTCATTTATCGACCTCATGAACCGTAACCAACTGCCTCTCAGTTGGCGTGTTCGCTTTTCGGATTTTTGAGCCATCACCTCTTTCTTCACAGATGATGAGTTCGTTTATCCTCCTTCTGAACCAACACCTACTGCCTCTCGGTTGCCGTGTTCACTTTTTGGATTTCAAACTGTCACCGCTCGCTTCTCGGATGATGTGTTCGTTTATCCTCCTATTGAACCATCACCAACTACCTCTCTGTTGGCATGTTCACTTTTCGGATTTCCGAACCATCACTGCCTGCTTCTCGGATGATGTGCTAGTTTATCCTCTTTATGAACCGACACCGACTACCTCTCGATTGTCGTGTTCTCTTTTCAGATTTCCGAGCCATCACCGCTTGCTTCACGGATGATGTGTTCGTTTATCCTCCTTCTGAGCCAACACCGACTGCCTCTCGGTTGCCGTATTCGCTTTTTGGATTTCCTAACCATCACCGCCTGCTTCTCAGATGATGTGTTCATTTATCCTCCTTCTGAACCGTCACCAACTGCCTCTCAGTTGGCGTGTTCGCTTTTCGGATTTTCGAACCAACATCGCTACTTCTCGGATAATGTGTTCATTTATCCTCTCTCTGAATCGTCACCAACTGCTGCTCGGTTGGCATGTTCACTTTTCTGATTTCTGAACCATCACCGCCTGCTCCTTGGATGACGTGTTCGTTTATCCTCCTTCTGAACCATCACTGACAGCCTCTCGGTTGGCGTGTTCGCTTTTCCTAATTTCAACCATCACCGCCTCCTTCTCGGATTATGTGTTCATTTATCCTCCTTCTAGATCGTCACCGACTGCCTCTCGGTTGGCGTGTCCATTTTTTCAACCTTCTAAACTACCACTGACTACCTTTCGGTTGGCATGTTCGCTTTTCAACTATCCAGACCATCGCCACCTATTTCTCGAATGATGTGTTTGTTCGTCCTCCTTTTGAATCGTCACCAACTGCCTCTCGGTTCGCGCATTCTCTTTTCAGCTTCCCAAATCATCACCGACTACCTCTCGGTTGGTGTATTCGCTTTTCAGCTTCCTTAACCGTCATCGACTGCCTCTCTGTTGGCGTGTTCGCTTTTCAGCTTTCTAAATCATCATCGACTGCCTCTCGGTTGGCATGTTTGCTTTTTTAGCCTTCTAAACCGCCACTGACTACCTCTTTATTGGCATGCTCGCTTTTCGAATTTTCGAACCATCACCGCGTCCTCTTCGGATGATGTGTTTGTTTATCCGCCTTCGAAACCGTCACTAACTACCTCTCAGTTGGCGTTTTCGCTTTTTGGATTTCCATACCATCACCGTCGACTTCTCAGATGATGTGTTCGTTTATCCTCCTTCTGGACCAGACTGCCTCTCGGTTGGCGTGTTTGCTTTTTAGATTTTCTAACCATCACCGCCTACTTCTCGGATGATGTGTTTGTTTGTCCTCCTTAAGAACCGTCACCGACTGCTGCTCGGTTGGCGTGTTCGCTTTTCGGATTTCTGAACCATCATCGCTAGCTTCTCGGATGATGTATTCGATTATCCTCCTTTTCTACCATCATTGATTGCCTCTTAGTTGGAATGTTCGCTTTTTTAGCCTTCTGAACCGTCACTGTAGACACTCCAATTTTCTGATTTTACAGGATGGAGATGTGGTGGTTGAGCTCTAACCCTCATTAGGCCCATTTACTTCATGGAAGCCCATAAGGGCCCATGAAGGCCCACATAGGCCCATTAAACCCTAATTGAGCTTACTTGGGCCCACAAAATTTATTTGGGCCCACTTAACTTTTTTTGAACCCATTTAGGCCCATTTGGGCCCATGGGGCCCACATAGGCCCATTAAACCCAATCTGAGCCCATTTTGGCCCATTAGACCTATTTAGGCCTATTTAACCTTTGTAAGCCCACTTGGGCCCGTAAGGCCCACATAGGCCCAGTGAGCCCAATTGAGCCCATGAAAGCCCATCAAATCCACCAAAACCCACTTAGGCCCATGAATCAACCCATCATTCAACCTATGTCTTCTTCTTATTTTTCCAAAATAAAACTCAATAGTCCATGCATTTCTTTCCATTCTCCTCACGAACCAACCATTGAGATCATCCCTCCATGAATTCATCAATCCAGCAGCCCATCCTCTTCAGCCCACTGAGCCAGCAACTTCCAAGGCAGCTCAACCACTGGATCAACCGAAGTCAGAGGAGCTTGGATTGCAGTCGATCCTTATCGACAATAAAGGGGACAGGATGGAGCTCAAGGGGGACAACCATTAGAGTCTGATGGGTCGTTAGGTGTCCAGTTAGTGGGGTTTGGAGTCTGTTAGTGGTTCTGTTAGGAGCTTAGAGGTTGTTACAGCGATGGGTCGTCGGGTCTTTGCCTATAAAGGGGAGGTGGAGCTAGAGTTTTGCAGGACTTTTTGACCACGCGAGAGAGGAAGGAGGAGTGCTCCAGAGAATTCCAGAGCCAGCGCCGTCATGGAGAAGGGAAGCAGCTGTCGTAGAGCTTTGGCGAGGCGTTTCCAATCTAGTACGCTCCTCTAAGCTTGCTTAATTGTTAGTTTTTAAAATCCTCTAGCCTCTCCTCCTCTTCCTGGAGTGCTTCGAAGGGATCCAGAGTGATCCCTTGGCTAGCGGAACTCCGCCATGCCCCGCCGTCGCCACACTCGTTGAGCTTCTCTGCTCCTTGGATCGCCGCTCCACTGCACCGGACAGCTCCGCACTAGATCGCCGGAAAACTACTCTAGTCACGCTGTCCTCGGAGAAGACGACCACTCCAGAGGTGGACTGCACACTTCACGCTGCTCCACGCTACTCCGTGCTTCTAGGATCACTCCACCACCTCCCGCGATCACTACGGAGCCCCCAGAATCGCGCCCTTACCACTGGAGCACCGCAGCAACCGAGCTCACCAGAGACGGACCGCCAATGACTGACGAAGCCCCCTGCTGCTCCATTCAGCTCTAGGAGAGGGGAGGGGGTTCCACCCGACGCTCCGAAGCCCTCTAGGCCACCGGATTGCAGTGCTGTCACCTCAAGAACCTCTAGCCTGCTCTGGTACGTCGCCAGAGCAGCCCCGACGGCGAGCGAGGTGGGAGGGTTGACCCAGTCGTCAAGGTTTTAATCCACTCCATTGGATCCTCCTCTCTTTCCTTCTTCTTGCCTCCTATGAAGTCTGATCTAAGATCAGACCACGGGAAGGCCTTCTTTGCCCCCTCCAGCGGTCGTCAACGGCGAGCTCCGTCGTCGGCGACTGTCGTTTCTTTTTTTCATTTAAAAAACAATTTAAAACATTTTATTTGAATAACATACAGAAACTTTCTTTTCCTTGCATTTTGGTCCTTCTAGCATTGCATTTAGGTCTTTTTATTGCATATAGGTCCTTCAGTCATTTTTCTTAAATCTTTTGAATAAAGTTTTAATTGAAAATATTACATGTTTTACCCTGAACATTTAAAATAATGTTTCTGAGTTTAAAACTTTAATAAAAGCCCTCTAGAGTTTTTTAAATGTATTTTGTTTCAGACAAATTGCATAGAAGACCCTGGATTTACTTGGAACCTTTCTGACAGTTCCCTTTTTCTATAGAAATTGCATATCAGCCCTCATACTTCTCAAAATGTTCTTGAATGCTCATTTTTGATGGTTTATTTGCATGTAAACCCCTACATTCTTTTGAAAGCATTAGGATGCATGTTTTTGCTGGTTAATTTGCATTTATACCACTGATCTTTATTGAAACCTTCCAGAATGTTCATTTCTTTGGTTTATTTGCATTTAAACCCCTGAACTATTTGAAAACTTTTTCGACACATGTTTTCTCTGGGGAAATTGCACTTTAACCCTCTATCTTTACTGAAACTTTTCTGGATGCTTTTTTCTACTAAGCAAATTGCATTTTAACCCCAGTGCATCATTGATTTTACTCTAATTGCCTGTTTTCAGGGGTAAAATGACCATGTTGCCCATGAAACTTCCTGGACCTTTTCTGAGACATTTTCTTGCATTTTTACCCTGATTTTGTGTAGAATTGATTTAAATGCATGCTTTAGTGGTAAAATTACATTATAACCCCTAGAGAACTTCATTTTAACTAGGAATGCACATTTGACCCTAGATTTCTTCATAATTGCATAGAATGTGTTTTCCTATGTATTTTTGATGACTTGAGCTTCAAAACTTTTGTTTTCCTCGGAATTTGGGCTTTTTTACACAGAACCCCTTAGACTTCTCACATTTGCATTCACACTTGCATTTTGCATATCTTTTCACATCTTTCCGCACAAGTTTTCTTGTCTTTTCTGCTTGGCTTTGCGCATGGTTTTCCTAGCTCGTTTCTAGCTTTGTTTTTTGGTCGTTTCCTGGATTTTCCCTGATTTTCGCCTTTAGATTTGTTTTAGTTTTCCATCCCCCGAGGGCGTACAGTAAAAGGCTTGTCAAAGCCGACATTGTCCCGAAATGACGATTATTTTCCACTTTTTTGATTTTCTCGGATTTATCCTAATTTTCGTTGTTTTGCAAGACGCTTTCCGAGAATTTCACGTTTTTCACTATTTTCCTCATCGCCCAAGGGTGTACAGTAAAGCGGCATTAGCAATGCCTACATTTGAACCTCGAATTAACTTTTTCCCTTGATTCCTTTTCTTTGCTTTGAATTGTCATGTTTTCAGTCATCTTCATGCATGAGCATATAGAATAAGCAAGCATACATTCATTAGACCATTAACAGTAGGAAACCTAAAAAGACCGAGTTTTCTCAAGCGCATGGTGGTGCCTAACTCCTTCCCCATGTGTAATCAGAATCCTTACCCTTTCTCTGGCCCGCATTCATTTGTGCATTATCCAATAGGCACAGATCACACATGCATTCTGCATTTTGTTTTTATTCTTGATTTTCTTGTGTTTGTTTTGGTTTTCCTAGTCTTTCCATTAAAAGATTAGGTGGCGACTCCTTTCCTTATCCTTTTTGTCTTCCCTTTGGTGTTTCCGCGTCTTATCTCTTCTTCCGAATTCACCATCTTCGCCGTGACCGTATCAAATTTCCTCGTGTGTTTCCGCACACGGAGTAGCAGGAGAGCCGCGCAAGGGTTACACCGGCATGGTCACAGGAACTAGTGACTTCACTGGGGATAACCAAATTCTAACTTTCATTCTGGTTTCCCTACTTGTCTTTGGTCTGTTTACATTATGCTTGTTTGCTTGTTCTTATTTACTTGTGAATATCTGACTGAACATGCCTTTTTGCCTTCTTTACACTATTGCTATGCCACTTCACATGCACTTGACCTAATGCATGCTTTGTTTGTCGATATTTTCGTTTTAGTCAATTACTTGAGCACAACACCAGCACATGCCATGTTTACGCCTCTTTTTTGACTTTTTGGATGCTAGAATTGTGTGTTTTTCCCCCTTCTTGTAGAATTTTCCATGGTTGGGAGACTAGAGACATGTTTGCCTCCCTATCTGGTTAAAGTAAAATACACAAATTCAAACGAACAATTAAATAAGGCATAACTAGAGACAAATGCTCCCAATTCCCTCTGGTTAAAACACACAAACTCAGTGAAACAATTAATAAGGCTTAACTAGAGACGAACGATCACAATCCCCTCTAGTTTAATAAAACGCAAGTAAAAGACATCAAAGTATATCGCGTGTTTGATCATATAGGGCATGCATCTTCTCCTCTCAGTCTACTCACAGTTTGCGAAGGACGATTCTGGTAGCCTGTTCTATTGCTTTGGCGTGGAACGTGTTGTTAGTTTGTCCCCCCTGTCCGGGGTCGTGTCGGTGGTAGTAGAGGGTACAACACCATGCTACTGCAGGAGACGAGACCACCAACGCATCGCTCGTTCACTACCTGCGCTTTGGCCAGGATTTAGAGCGAGGACCTTACTTTCTAACCAGAGTCAAAACCTAAAACCTATGAGTGCTTCCCATGTGGTTGACTCCACATGGGACATGCATGGTGAGAGGGTGTACTTTAGGACATTCATCTGCATTGTGTGTCGTGGCATGCCACTTTAATAACTCGCATTTGTCTTTGAGTCATTGTCCAGGTTCTGATACCAGTTTCTCTTACCTGTTTTCTCAGGTACTTTGTTGCGAGATCCTCAGCCAGGAGCTTGGGTGTCTCCGTCGCGGGCGACTTCCCATAGTTGTCTTCTTTGAGCTACTGGTCACTTGTCGACTGTAGTTCATCTTAGAGCTCGTGCATTTGTCCTCTTCCATAGCTCCTTTATTTCACTTGCGGATAGCCATGGCCCCGTAGACCCTTAAGCCTCCGGTTGTTGCTCTGAAGGTGGTCTCGCCCTCAGGTCCTCCTTCTCTCACTTTGACTGCTTCTCCTTCCCTCTGTGCATCCCGATTTGGGAATCAGGGAGGATCCTTATCTTCTCTTCCGGGACAGCGGCAAACACAAGTTCGTCTAAAGCCCATCACTGATTCAACTGCAGTGACTACCACGTGGGTCCCAGAAGTTCTGCCATCTACACCCTGTTCCTCGGGCCCTCCTATTTCAAGAGTTCAAGGAGTTGTGAATTCATCTATTTTAGGGTCCATTCCTGTTCCGCTCGTGCCTTCTGACCTATCTTTTGGTGGGTCTTCGGCGATGCAGGCTCAGTGCTTAAGGGCTTTGGCCCGAGAGTTTGAGCACATGGCCCTTTCTCTTGATCATGTTGAGAGTCCTTCTACTTCGACCTCTGAGGTACCAGTGCAGACCACTATAGTATTGTAGGCTCACCCCACTACTTTATCGCCTCAGCATCCCACTGCTCCGGCGATGGGGGCGTTATCTATGCCTCCTGCACCACAATTGCATTGGTCACAACATGCATCACAGTCACCTAGGAGTCAACCCATTGGTTGCGCGAGAGTCCAGCATTTCTCGAGTCCATCACCTAGAGCTGTCCCAATGTCGCAGTTGTTGCTCTCGCGCTCAACACCACACACAACATCGCATATCCAGAATTCACCTCAACATCAGGATCAGGTTCCAACACGTAGGTCGTCACCACACACTAGGCGCACACCTCCCACTATTGAGCCAGTGCATCTCGTCGCATCGGCTCAACATGGACAGCAACCGAAGAAGAAACGAGGCCGTCGCGTTGAAAGTGACTACACTCCACTAGGTAAGCCACTGAGCGCTGTTTTTCCTCAGGTTGTGTCACTTCTGTGACACTCGGATCCGCGTCCCCCGCCGATTCCACTCCCTCGGTGGTACGATGCGAGCGTATACTGCGATTTCAATCGAGCCCTGGGGCATTCGAATGATAAATGCTTCACTTTGCGGGATGTCATACAGACTTTAATCTACTGTGGGACTATTATTGTTACCGCACAAGGCATATCACTTGCACCCATTGTTGAAAAATCTATTAATATGTTTTGATGATAACAAATGAAAAATGATTAAGTGTTATATAATCACTTAAGAAAAGATGACAAGTAGCTATTAAAGACAAATATTCAAATTATATATATTTGTGGACTTACATGCCTTAATA
>JAMKQA010037520.1:0-11260 GCA_024699735.1 Posidonia australis | reverse complement strand
TTGCATGATTTTTCATGCATATGGTTTTCCTTGTCTTCCATAATAGATTAGGTGGCGACTCCTTTTATTTTGCTTTTTCGACGTGATTTTGCCAACCGATTTCGCATTCTTCTTCTTTTTGCGGAATCTCCTCGCCGGCATGGTTACAAGTCCCTCCACCCATGTTTAGCATAAGGCACCACTTGCATATAGAGTTGCATTGCATATCGCCCTTGGGAGTACAAAAAGGGCTGAAAAGCCAACATTTCATATAAGTAAACGGGAAACCCATGAAAGATCGATTTTTCGGGCGCACAAGGGTGCCTAATACCTTCCTCGTGTGTAACAGGGATCCTTGCCCATTTCTGGTTCATGTTGACCTTTTCCATTGGTTTTATTGCATAGTTTTATTATTTTAAAACGGTTTTCCTCGTCTCCTGTTTTTAAATAGACTAGGTGGCGACACCCGCATTTTATTATTGTTTTTGTTGTTTTGCCGTGACTTTGCCAAGCCTCGCGCCAAGCACAAGGCTATCGCCAGCATGGTTACAGGAACTGGCGACTCCATTAGGGATAACCATATCCCGGCTTTCTTTTTGGGTTTTTCCGTTTACTTTGACTTTTTCCCTTGTTTGCTTGTTTCCCATGCTTTGCTTTGGCTGTCTCTTTGTAATATAAGTTGTGTCCTCCTTACATGCATGCCTTTTGTATAATGGGTGTTTTCTTTTTACACATTTGCTATGCCACCACTTTTGCACATAACATGCACATGCTTTTTGTTTGTTAATTGATGGTTGCTTTGCAGGTTTTCTTCTCTTTTTGTATATGCCATGTTTAGGAGATTAGAGACGTGCCTTCTTCCCTTTTTGGTTAATAAAAACAAAAAAACCAAAATTAATAAATAGGACACAAACTAGTGACAAATTGGAAACTCGCCCCCATGGTTTAATAAATTTGCAAGTAAAAGACTTAAGGCATATTTTTCATTCATCATATAGGACATACATCTTCTCATCTCTTGAGTCCACCTATATAGTTTGCGAAGGACATTTTTTGTTTTTCTCATTCTATGGCTTTGGTGTGGGATGAAATATCGGTATGTCCCCCCTTGTCCAGGGTCATGTCGATGTTAGTAGAGGGTACAGCCTACTGCTTTGGCAGAGGACAAGGCCCCGAAAACACCACCCGTTCACTGCCTCAGCTTTGGCTAGGATTTAGAACGGGAACCTCTATCTTCTAACCTTGAGTCGGAGAGCCATTTACCCCTGTGTGAACCCAGAGTACATGGCTTGGTAGGACACCCCTAGATTGTGAGAGAGCACATGCTAGAAGCATTCATGCATTTGCATCTCATACCATCATAAGCACTGCATCTTTTCTGACTTATTTCTTTGTTTTTGTACAAAGAGTATTGGTCAGTGTGCAAGTTCCTTAGCCAGAGCTCAAGGTTTTCCTTTCACTGACACTCGACGCGACCCAATTTTTCGACCACATCTCCTGAGTTATCTGTCACCTTTGACGATAGCTCGTCCTAGGATTCATCATCTTATTCCCAGCCGCAATCCAATCTGTACTGGCTCGCGATCCGCTATGGCCCAGCAAGCCAGCGAGCCCCTTTCCTCTACGGTCCAGGAGGAGGTCCCCGTTTCAATGTACCCTTCCTTTGTCTTTGTTCCTGTTATCACTGTTGCCTCCACTTTTGCCTTAGCATCTGGAGGACCTCCACCATCCCAAAATCGTGTCCCTGTGGCTACCCTACCGTCAGGGCCATCAGCTTGGTCTTCTACTGCTATCGGGGCCTCAGCAGTTGAGTTTGTCTCCATGACCTTCTCCCAGACTCCTTTTGCTGCTCCACCTCAAGGCTATGTGTTTTCCAGCCCCCCTCTGACTACGACTGTTTCTGTAGTAGCTTCTCCCCAGTTTGGACAACTGGGGTCTCAGCTTCCTGACTCCTCTTCCCCTGTTTTGCCTCCATCTTTTTGAGCTACTAGTGATGATCCTGTGACCGCACAACTACAACAAATGTTGGCCCATGCCTAGCAGTTCCAGGGATTGGCACTGGTGCTCCAGCCCTTTTCAGGTTTGTCCTTCTCGACTCTCGAGTTGCCTTTACAACCGGCCCTAGGACCACAAATTGCACCCACTGCACCACCCCCACAGCCGTCGCCTTCCCTCATCTCTCCGACGATAGGGGTGTCGACATTTCCTTTTGCAACATCACCACAGCACCCACCACAACATGCATCTCTGTAATCTGGTGGCTAGTCTTCTAGGCTGGCGGGAGCACAACCCGCCGTGAGCATAGTACCAGGGGCCATTCCGGTCCAACAACTCTTGCTCCGGCATTCTGCACCACCTGTAGCACCACCTCCTGCCTTATCCTCACCCTTGTACCAGACATAGGGTTCATCTTTTGTCCCACAGCACACAACACCCATGCACGGGTACACTGGCCATCCTACCGTAGCACCAGATGGCAAAATGGTGGATCTGGAGGAGCCCTTAGGGCGACCCATACAGTGTACGCGACTCCCGCATCTGCTGCACAATCCACGACTGCAGTAGCTCCAGACGCTCTCCTTGAGAGGGTGAATGATTTGGAGCGCACACTTCGACAAGTGCAAGGCGGGGACCGTCGGTCCTACCAATTCCTGGACCTCTGTTAGTTTCCAGAGGCGACTCTCCCTCCGAACTTTCAAATCCCAAAGTTCGAAAATACAATGGTAGAGGCTACCCGATTCCTCATCTTAAAGCTTATTGCGGAGACCTCGCCCAACTCCAAGCTGACGAGAGATTACTCATCCGCTTGTTCCAGAAAAGTCTCACGGGGCCCGCGTTGAAGTGGTTCACCTCCCTCGACATGGCCACCATCAGGACTTGGGACGACCTTACACAAGCGTTCCTCGAACAGTATTCTTTTAACCTCGACCTAGCCCCAAAGTGCGAGGACTTGGTCGTAGTTAAGCAGATGCCCCAAGAAACATTTGGGGAGTATGTTGGATGTTGGCGGTCCTTGGCTTCGCAGGTCAAAGATAGGCCCTCCGACAAGGAGTCTATTGAGATTGTGATCTGAGGAGCACAGCCAGCAGTTGAGGCTCTGCTTAACATACAACCAGTCACCACTTTTTCTACTTTGCTTCGGGCGGGTGCCCGTGTTGAGAGTTCACTGCGCGGTGGAAGTTTTCCAACGCTCTCTGCATTTTCCAAGCAAGCCACTTCCTCACATAGTGGCGCTAGCAGCAACAACAACAACAATAACCATAATGCCAATCCACCCAAGAGGCGGAATCCCTCTAAGGATACAGTCTCTTATATTAGATCCCCTCATGCATCGGTAAATGTCCATCCGCCCCCTCAGCACCAATTAGTTTATGCACCCGCACCCACACCTGAAGCACCTCATGCACCACACACATCACTCCCACTACCACTCCAGTTTATCCTACCCCACCTGTGGAGATGCGCCTGCCATTGGCACATCCGCAGCCGAGGCGGCAACGTCGTGACAGGCGCCACTATACCCCTTTAGTGGAGCCGTCAAGCATGGTGTTCCCTAAAGTCACATCCCTTTTAAGGCTGCCTAAGATTCGCCCCCCACCAAGTCTGCTTCCTGCATGGTATAATGCAAGCGCGTTCTGCAATTTCCATCGAGTCGCAGGCCACTCAACGGATAATTGTCTCACACTAAGGAACGCAATCCAAGACTTGATTGACCAGATAGGTCATCGTTATTAGCACACAAGCGGCAGGCCCTACGCCCACATCAGCAACCACACAAGCACAACCCAACATAGTGAGCCAGCCATTACCTCAGCATTCAGCCCCAAGAGCAGCCGGCCCCTCGGGAGTCAATTTCATCTTTCCTGTTGATTCTATCTGATATTTTATTTGTCCTACCAATCTTATTCATGATGTATCATCTCCTTTTCCACGTCAGTTGTATCTATCCCTCTTTGGTGATTCTGAGGAGTCAATTAGTTTGATCTGTCCTACCGTTGAGGCAGTCTCTGTTGTAGCTCCAAACCCCGTCCGCTTCGAGCCTTAAACCTATAATGTTTTGTACCGTTTCAATCGATTTGAGCTGGTTAATTTCTTTCCTGTCCTTGAACATTCATAGTGATCCCCGCTTGATGGTCGAAAATCGCCAAGCCAATCTAGGCAAAAGAATGGAAGGAGCACGAAGGATTGGGGATACAAACGTCAATACCAGCAGAGGAAATCCTTGCGCTCCTGTAAGTCCCTAAAGATGATCATTTCCCACGATTTTACTAACTTCACTAGTGCAGGCGCTTCGGATCTAAACTAGAGTCCGTTCATAATGACACAATCACTAGCAGTTTGGATTTGTCCAGAAGAGTCCTATGAGGCGAATGATCATTCAGAGTCGGAGCAAACCTGTGAGCAGTTTCAGAGTTGTTCAGTGTTGTCAAAGTCAGAACAATCGGCAATGCGTCAGGAAACAGCAGTACAAGATCTTGCTCAAAAGGCAGACTCAGAGAGCTTGACAGATGACACAGTTAAAGATATGGACATTTTATTCTGAGAATAATTAGAGGCGCTCGCGGAAGACTTAGCAGAACACGATAGAATCAGGAAGGGGAAAGCAGTTGTTTCACCACCGCAGCCAAAATCACCAGGACCAAGCTTCAATCATGGTCCTTCAATCAGAAAGAGAGTGTGCTAGACCAATGGAGTTAATCTCCTGTCAGCTGGGAGCCCGGCCTCTTAATTTAAAAAGTACTACCAGTGATAGTCGACCACTCCCGAGCCTTGCAAAACATTCCATTGTAGGCCATGTATCTCTATGTTTCTTGTTTATTGCATCCAAACATCACATAAATCTTGTCATATGCATTGTACCTTTTTTTTGTTTACACTATAATCATAATATGAAACATTGGCATAACCATTGCCCGATGAGGAAAATCAAAAGGCCAGCCTGCTTAGGAAGAGTTTTGATCCTCCTCGCGCGTTACTACCTGTGTGACCTAGGGAGTGAGGGAGCAATTATTTATAGGGAATTGGACGAAATGTATAAATTCCCAAGGGGCCTATACCTCCAGAGGGAGAAAAAATGATAGGTTGTGAGTGAGGGTGAGCCAATAAAAAAAACATAGACATTGGAGTACAAAAGAAATAAGAAGATAGAAGTTGCAGATAAAAGTCGGCTCCAATGAGAGATGCATGCAAGACGACTCTATCCCTATCGCATAACTTGAAGAGGAGTTGAAGCATACACCTACCAAGCTCATATTTTCAAAGGGACTAGCCACCCCTTAAGTTAAACTGAAAGAGCAGCCACCCCTCAGCCTAGGTGTTTATTACCTCCAAGCAGGGATAGGGTTGGTCAGCATGCCTTTGAGGGAGTAAAAAAATGAATTATTGAAAAAAGTAGGTATAGGGCCCTAGAAGTTTGGCATGGAGCCTATTTTATCCCAAAAGCCCATTGGTCGAGTGAGAGCCACCATAAACCCAGGGATCCAGGTAGCACCAAGTGAGTTGAGAACATTCTAGTTCCTTCTAGCCGGCAATGAAGGCTTCCTCGGCGCTAAGGGCATATCTTCTATACACCATGCATAAATCTTACTTCCATCTTATGAGTCTTGCATAAATCACTTGGCAATCAGCATTTTTGATCGCACCACTTCTGCATTTTGCATTGCTTTGCAAAGCGTTTGCCATTGTTGCAACTAGGGGCATGCCAACTGCCTTTTGAGCCGGAATATTGGCAAAAAAGAGATCATCAACCAAGGGCATGTTAACTGCTCTCTGATTGGAGATAGGTCTTTGACTAGGGGCATGCCAACTGCTTTCCTAAGTCAAGGAGATCACTGGGACAGTACTACTTTTAGGAGCATGAAAATGAGGCATCTCGCAAGCACTTCAGAATAAGCCTGTCAGTTGACGCAACACAGAAGCATAGCTATCACGGTACATGAAACTGGCTGGTGACATGTACGGCAATAGCCCACGGATTGGTCGGACTTCTTCCAAGGCAAGAGTACGCTTTGTCTGCCTGAAGCGAAATACATGGAAAGTAGGCTTCCAAAATCTAGCCGCAGCACATAACAAGTGCCATTTCACTTCAACCTTGGCAATATTCAACAACGAGGATGATATGTTTCAAACCCGCAGTTGCTCACGATCCTCGGCAGTTAATACACCAAACCAAGTTTGCAGAACATCAGAACAGTGCTTGGGTGTCACCATGGCTGGATATCCCTGCATGGCATATGAGTTGGCAGTTACCCAGTGGGCCCCATCGCATACCAGCAATGCCAATAATTTAATTTCTAAGGTTCAAAATGCAAAATGGCTGTGAAAATTGCATTTTGGCCCCCAGCACTCCGCAGCTTGCATATGAAAGGCGAACTACAAAGTGTCAAGAGAATGAGTGCACAAGTCTTCAAACATTCACCAGATGGGTAACTTGCAGAAAACCCCTTAACATCGTGAAGTTTGCAGAAAAACCCGCAAAAGGTGCGACAAATAATATTTAAGCAGAAACTTACAAGCACTCAGCAGAATATCAAATATCACAGCACAGTAGTAATACAGCCATCAAAAGTTTGCCATATCAAGCTGATTTGCAATAAAGCCTCTTCAGTTTTGGAAAATTGCAAATAAGCTCTCACTTTTTGCAAACTCGCAGACAAAGCCAATTGAGATCGAAACTCCAGCAAGGTTCTTTCAGAGCATATTGCATGCATCCAAGCAAGAACATTGGTTTCCATGCTATAGAGCCAGCAGCAAGCACAATAACCGTTTTGCCCTCCAGAGTGCAATCGAGCCAACTTCCTTCCTAGGGGACAATCCAGGGATTATCGCTTTCTTTTTTCGGATTCTCGTTCCGGGCGGATGAGATCCTTCTATCCCTTCCTTTTTCGGATTTTTGTGGGCCCGAAATCCTTTTGTTTGACCTTTGACCGGGCGGTCAAGGTCATTTCCTTTGCTTTCCTTGGATTTTCGCAAGCGCGAAATCCTTTTGTTTGAGCTTTGACCGGGCGGTCAAGGTCCTTTCCTTTGCTTTCCTTGGATTTTCGCAAGTGCGAAATCCTTTTGTTTGACCTTTGACTAAGCGGTCAAGGTCCTTTCTTTTGCTTTCCTTGGATTTTCGCGGGCGCGAAATCCTGTTATTTGACCTTTGACCGGGTGGTCAAGGTCCTTTCTTTTGCTTTCCGTGGATTTTCACGGGCGTGAAATCCTTTTGCTTGACCTTTGACTGGGTGGTCAAGGTCCTTATCCTTTTCCTTAGATTTTCACGGGCGCGAAATCCAGCCGTTTGGCTTTTGAGCAAGCGGTCAAGGTCCTGTTCATCCTTTTCTCTTTTGGGTTTTCGCGAGCTCGAAATCCCTTTGCTTGCCCTAAGTCCGTGCAGACAAGGCCCTCTTTCTTGTTTGACAAATAGTATGTTTGTCATGCCCCTTTTCTTTGGACTAGTATCCCCAACTACTCAGCTGACAACCGTCACGCTGTCTGGCGATCGGGTTGACAATACTTGGTTGACTTGTCATATCCCACCTCTTCAGGTTGATAACCTTAATAATCCGGTTGATGAGTCTGACAACTTGTGCTGTCCCTGCCAGTGGTTCCCTCTGCGCGTAGGGTTTCTATAGTTTTTGCAATACCACTTCATCATTAACTTCAGCTTTGCATTTTACTTTCAAGCATCAGCTCTTGCATTTGTATTTTGCATTGGCATCGCATTTTCCGCATTTGGCATGGCATTCGCACGCATATTGCACTTTGCATTTGCATACTTGCATTTGGCAATAAGTCATGACTTTCGGTGGATCAACCGGATAACTGACCTAGTGCCTATAGCAAACATCACTTCTCCGTAGCCTCAAAATGGGGGTATCTTGTCAACCCTAAGCATCAGTCTCGGTTCCCTCCGTCCCTTGACCTCGCTCAGGGAGGGGCATCTGTAGACAACCCCGATTTTGAGTCGGCTTATAGGTGAATTCTCCTGAAGATGTTGCTTTGGATGCGGCAAGCATGACCACTTTTGAACCCTAATTGACATTTTAATTAGCCCGAGATCATCACACAAACCGACCACAAGCCTACGGTTTGATTAACAATTCAGGCAGTTAGGTGGAGAGCACCAATGTGGAGCAACAAATTGGAGCACCGAACTGGCGCACCATGGTGGCACACGAAGCTGGCACACCAAGATGGCGCACAAAGATGGCGCACCAATGTGTCGCACCAAGCTGGCACACAGCCACTTTTCAGGGTGCTGCCTGTTGGCTTTCCATCTTTTATGCTTGTAACCTTCACTGACGAATATTCCTCACGAATCTACGTAAGGCTGTTGAGTTTCGAGGCCTTTTGCATGCCAAGGAGTTACCTCTTGATCCTCTTTAAAAGGCCCTCCTTAAGCAACATCTTGGCTGTATTGGTTGTCCACTCTCTCTTGGCAGTCCACCCACTCTTAGCAATCAGTTCCCTTGCATCTCTGAGCACTCCCTTGCATCCCTGAGCATCCCTAGCTGTGTCCAAAGCACCATGGAGAGGCCACCTCGAGTCACCAAAGAGTACATCAAAGGTATGTCTCTTGGCACTTCCATGTAATCTCTGCATGATACTTTACATAGAGCACACACTGCGAATATAGTATAGTGTTTTTATGTTGTTAATACTTACTCTCGTTATGTTGATATTTGCTTGCACCCTTTGCTATATGGATGTTAACTTGCACTTTCTTGCTTAGGTTGAAGTTTATGGTGCTTTCTTTATGAAGTTCTGTTTGATGCTTGGCTATTATGATGTTTGTTTGTACTATGACGTGCCTTTTGCATACCATATTATATTTCCATGCTATTTAAATCCTCCAAGATACATCCATGCATCATAAAGAAAACATGTGTAGCTGCAGTCTTTGTGAATCCATGAATATGCATGATTAAGGAGAGAATGATTGGAGTATTTTAATGCTTGATTGTTTAACATGATTAGGTTCCCTGGCATCTAGGTTAATGGTCTGAACAGACGATAGCCCAATTAGTTGCATGCTTCTGGCCCAGACTCTGAAATCAGACTGCAGTCTGAAACAAGGTACTTGGGGCGCACCAACCTGGCACACCAGGTTGGCGCAAAATCCTGGCGCACCAGCTTGGTCGCAGGATGCAAGCAGTAGACTTTGCATCATGGTTTGCATGCTTTCCTGTTTGTTTTGGATCCTGATCTTTTTGGGGTTTGATCTCTGATATGTCATGTCCTCGCTTGCATAATTTCAACATATAATAGCACTATTTGTTTTAGTTTTGCATCTAGAGAAGTTAGCTTGTTACCTGGATTTGGTGAACTGGTGGCTTTTCAAGACTCTCTGTGTAGAGTTCTTTTGCTTCAGTTTGTGATCCAGACCCAGGTAGCATAGCTAGGATTCATTGGCTTTTATCAGAGTAAGGTTGTGTGGTCTTGTGTGAGGCATATTTCCCTTGAACACAAGACCCATGTCATATTTTCTTGGGTTTCCTCTTTCCATTATGACCTTGTGGAAGAGGGGAAAACTCACTCGCATGTGATCAGGTGTTTTAGATGTCCATGATGCATTTTCAGATGGTTTTATGCATGTTTGCAAGATTGTATATCGTATGGCACATTAGTCTAGCTTATTGTCTGATCTGCAATTTCATAGGCGCACATAGGTGGCGCACCACATAGGCACACATAGGTGGCGCACCAGACTGACGCACCAGTCTGGCGCACCGAACAAGCGCACCTGCCTGTTTTCACTGTGCCAACAGTGGTTTTTGGCATGGTGTTTAGCATGATTCCCAATTTACTTTGCCTTTGGTTTTCTTTGGGTGTTCTCCTGGATATATCAGGTTGGCTCCTGTCTGTTTTCATCCATATCTATGCATGGTAGCTTAGGTTTTGCATATAGCAAAGCGAGGACGTTAGCCACTCGATATTGTTGGATCCATGCTTATATCCGTGCAATATCTTTGTACTGGTGTTTGATCCACAAATTGGGTAACCTTTCAGAGCATTAGGACACATCCTACAGTCCTTCCACCCATGTTTAGCATAAGGCACCACTTGCATATAGAGTTGCATTGCATATCGCCCTTGGGCATACAAAAAGGACTGAAAAGCCAACATTTCATATAAGTAAACGGGAAACCCATGAAAGACCGATTTTTCCGGCGCACGAGGGTGCCTAATACCTTCCTCGTGCGTAACAAGGATCCTTGCCCATTTCTAGTTGATGTTGACCTTTTCCATTGGTTTTATTGCATAGTTTTATTATTTTAAAACGATTTTCCTCGTCTCCCGTTTTTAAATAGACTAGGTGGCGACTCCCGCAATTTATTATTGTTTTTGTTGTTTTGCCGTGACTTTGCCGACCCTCGTGCATTTGACCTTTTGCGCCAAGCACGAGGCTGTCGCCGGCATGGTTACACAAATATAAAGTGTTAGGTGAATGAATAAGGTGTATTATGCATAATGACATGAGCCATAAACACAAGCAAGATGCAATGGTTTTAAAATGACATGAAAATGGTATGAAATAACAAATGAGTAAATGGCATGCTTGATGGGTGATAAATGATTAATAACATGAAATAATAGAGGATATGTAATGAAGTATGAAATTAAACAGGAAACATGTGTGGATAACAAAATAAAACATGGACTAATGCACATGAATGATATATAAAGTGTATGCATGATTCATGTGAAACCAAATAGGAAACATGTGTGGTTGACAAAATAAAACATGGATGATGCAAAACATGGACTGATGCATGTGGATGATAGAATACATGCATGATTCGTGTCAATGCAAAGCCAAACAACCCACAGTCAACAATGATAACAAGAAGGTAAAAACAAATAGACGTGGGTTATCCTCCAGGATTGTGGTTCGCAATGGTTGAGCTCCAGCCAACGATGCTTGGTGACGACGGGGCAGACGTGAGAGCGTTTCCACAAGGCTGGAGGTGATATGGCTTGCTGGGCTTTGGCCGGAGTGTAGAGGCTATGGTAGGGGTGGTGGCTGCAGATTTGGATGGCCGGAATAGGGGCTGCTTGTCGGCTTTCTTTGCTGGTTGGTTGCTGGGTTGGTGTTGATGGATGGGCTACCCGAGAGGAAAGTGGAGGGAGTGGCTGTCTGGAAAGTGTTGTAAATATGTCTTGAATTATATCTTTGTTTAGGGTTAGTTTGGTCATTTGACCATTTAGGTGCCCTAGTATTTAAGAAGGCTAAGGCACAGACTATGTAACCTCTTTGGCATTATGTAGCCCTATTTTGTCTCCAATTGTGTAGAGA
>JAMKQA010037519.1:0-11730 GCA_024699735.1 Posidonia australis | reverse complement strand
CCCCCCCCCCCCCCCCCCCCCCCACCAGAACCAGGGTTGCCACGCGCAGCCCCATCAACATTGAGCTTGAAAGCACCAACGGGAGGTTTGGTCCAGGTGACAGAGATGTGAGAAAACTTGGCAGAGGGAATCCCAGAAATATTAAAATTATTTTGAAGAATGTTGACTTCTTCATCATTGAAACACTTGAGGTTCTTCAGCAACAATGCAAAGTCAGATGTCCAACGTCTGATATACAGCAGAATCTGATAAAGAGAAGAGCTTTTGCCCCCATACCTGGTAGAACATCTAGCTTTCCAAATTTCCCAAAGCACAGCAGCAACCATTAAACGTTGGAATTTCTGAAGGAAGGACTCCTTGCTCCTCTTGATGAATAGGTTGTGTAACCAATGGAAGAAGGAATATTCCGAAACTTTGTCCAAATGGAAACAACTTGCATACCAGTTCCAACATATGGATGCCCATTCTCTAGCAAAGAAGAGGTGGCTAGAATTTTCAGGATGTGGATTGGACCTGCAACAGACGCATTTAGAAGGCAAGGCGAAACCCATCTCCTGAATTTTATCATCCGTAGGAAGTCTACCCTAGAAAAGTCTCCAGAGAAAGAAGGAGATTTTGGTGGGTAAAAACGCATCCCAGATGCCAAAGCCCCACCACACAGGATCCCTCCTAACTCTACACAAGTCCCATGCAGACTTAACCGTGAATGAACCATCCACATTGAGATCCCAGACCATAAAATCAACATCCTCATTGATTTCCAGCTGAAGATTCAGAATACCATGAAGAATATCATTTGGAAGACTGAGATTGAACAGAGAGGAGTAATTCTGGAAAGCTTCCCTAACCGTGAGATCTGGGTTCTGGATATAGGTGTCAATGAAGAAAGGACACCCAGGTTGGACCAATTGTCAAACCAGAAGCAAACTCTTCCCTGACCAATAGACCATTGAAAATGATCCCTCATAGCAATCCAGGCTTCCTGGAGTCTCTTCCACCTAGCTGGGCCTTTAATAAGAGAGAGATCCTCAGCCATCTCACCATATCTCCCCCTCATGAAAACTGCCCAGAGAGAATGCCCAGATTTCACCCTCCAGGCTAGCTTCATACATAAAGCTAACATTACATCTCTCAGGTTTCTCACCCCCAAACCACCCTCATCAAATTTTGAACAAACAGTATTCCACGACACCCAATGTTGCTTGTGAGTCCCTTCCTGGTCACCCCATAGGAAGTTAGCAAAAGTCCTATTCAACCTATCAAGGACAACGCCAGGGATGTCAAAGATGGACAGGATGTGTATAGGAATACTCGACAGAACATGTTTAATCAGGATGATCTTTCCACCAGGGGATAGGAATTTAACATTCCACCCCTTAACCCTCTGCAAGATTTTGATCACCAGATCTTCAAAATAAATCTGTTTCCTCATGCCTTCGAAAATAGGGCATCCAAAATAGGTAAAGGGAAGGGAACCTCTAGGAAACGCAGTCAGTTGTTGGATCATCTTGACCCGGAAGTTCTCCAGATTGTTAGAGACCAGGAAGAAGCTTTTGGATGGGTTGATTTTCTGTCCATAAGCAGATTGGTACTGGAGCAAGAAATTTATAGTGGCTTGCACAGATTGCCTTCTCCCATTCAGAAAAATCATGGTGTCATCTGCAAATAGAGAGTGAGTGATCACAGGACAGTCCTTGTGGGCAAAATAAAGAAGGAGGGCACCATTCTCTCGCAGCTTGGATAAACCTCTACTCATCACCTCCTCAGCCAGAATAAAAAGAGCAGGTGAAATTGGGTTGCCCTGCCTCAAACCCCTCGACCCCATAAAAAATTCAGTAGAAGAGCCATCAATAATCACAGAATAGAAATTAGACACCACACATTGCTTGATAAGACACAGAGTCTTTGCATCAAATCCAAATTTGCTGAGAACCCCAAAAAGGAAGTCCCAATTGAGCCTGTCAAAAGCTTTCTCCATATCAATGTTCAGCACCACATTGCCACCCTTAGAGCCATTGTCAATGTGTTGTATAAGTTCATGCGTTAAGGCAATATTTTCATGAATCAGCCTGCCATTAACAAAAGCCCCTTGCTCTGGAGAGATGAGTCTAGGCAGGAAAGAGTTCAGTCTGTCTGCCAGGTTCTTCGACAGCACTTTATAGCAAACATTGCAAAGACTAATCGGTCTAAATTCAGAGAAATCAAAAACCATGTCCTTCTTTGGCACAAGAGTTAAGAATGTAGCTTTCCAACATCTTGGCAGAGGGCTACCTTTGAAGAAATCCTGAACCGCATCAACCAGGTCCTGCCCAACAATATCCCAGCAAGAGGTGAAGAACACCACAGAAAAACCATCTGGGCCTGGAGAACTGTCAGGCTCCATAGAGAAGATGGTCTTCTTAATCTCCCCACTGGAAGGAATGGAATTGAGAAGCTCATTATCAACAGGCTTCACCGCAGAAGGGATGACATCCAGAAGAGAAGAATCCAAAGAGCATCCTTCCTCCTGAAGGAGATTCATGAAAAAGGCCCTTCCCTTCTGCAACAACTTGGGTCTGTCATTGAGGCAAGACTCCAGGACGTTGGCAAAAGAGTTGTTTCTACGTCTATCTTGCAGGATTGAATGGAAGTACTTGCTATTCTTGTCGCCAGCCAACAACCACTTAACTCTAGCTTTCTGTTTAAGAAAGATTTCCAGTTGCCTTTCATTCTCCATGTATTCCAGTCTAGTGGACCTAAACTGCTCCCAAACATTCTCATCCCAAATCTCCTGAAGATACACGTCTAAACTGGACAACTTGGCTAGAAGATGATCATTTCTCTGCGAGACGTTCCCAAAAACATGTTTGTTCCACCATTTCAAGCCCTGTTTGAGCTCCTTAAGTTTCATGCTCAGGTTCAGTAAGGGGGAAGCAACAGCAACATGGTTCCATTTTTCCCTCATAAAATCTAGAAAATTTGGATGTTTGACCCACATTGACTGGAACTTGAATGGGCTAGGACCACCAGACCAAGGAGTTTGAGAAGAAATAAGCATGGGCGCATGATCAGAGTAAACTCTATCCAGGTAAACAACAGAGTGGGACACCAGATCCAACCATTTAGCATTCCCAAGCACCCTATCCAACCTTTTGTAGATCCTGTTGGAGCCCTGCTGATTATTGCACCAGGAGAAGAGGTTACCAGAGTGGAGAGGTTCCCCAAGGCCAGTGAACTGAATGGAATCACCGAAGTCATTAGAGCTAGGAAAATCAAACTCCTTCCCACCAATGAGATCAGAGGATGAAACAACACAGTTCCAATCACCACCAAGGAACCAAGGAGTAGAGGTGGCAGCACCCAAATTCAGCAGGTCAACCCACAAGTCTCTCCTTTTGTACCTATCGCACGAAGCATAGACGCAGGTAAACTGGTCACAGTGCCCAGAGTTGCTGTGAATGGCAAAAGTAGAAGCTTGATAGGACTCCTTAATGATTGAGAGGGAGAGGGGATTGGTCTAGAACACCCAGATCTTGGATCCAAAGGCAGAATTAACCCAGAAGTTATCCATCCGAATCTGCATACAGACATTAGGCGCCTTCCCTTCCCCTACCATAGGTTCTAGTAAAGAAACCAATTGCACTTTATGTTTCTGAATTAAGCCTTTAAGATGGGATAGAGTGGAAGTGTTACCAATCCCCCTACAATTCCATATGATTGTGTTAAACATAGCTCTCATTATCCGATTGGTGAGATTGACTGAAGAACTTAGCCAGAGTCCCAATCTTACTCCTCAAGTTGTACCTTTGAACCCTAGACCTGGAAGACCTAGACCTGCTATCCAAACGTTTAGTCCCATCATCACAAACAGAATCTGGAATCCTGGACTGGGAATCCGAAGCAAGGACCACAGTACAATCCAGCAATTCCTCCGAATGAATGCCACTCCTAGGAATCCAAGAAGGGTCCCTGGACCCTTCCACTTCCTCATAGATAGGCTCAGAATCCTCTGAATAACCTACAGGAAGGACCCCAGGTTTATTAGTTTCGATGAAGGTTGGATCAAAGCAATGCCGGTACATAGGATGATGCTCCTCAACCAACAGCTCCCTGAAATCCAACTCCATGTGGGCAGCAACAGTAATTAGGGCAGGACAGGCTTCCTTAATTTCTGCCATAGAGTACTTCGCTTCCCTCAACATTTTAATATCATCTTTAATACTCCTTCTAGAGCCAAACAGATGATCCTGATCAGAAGAGATGGGCTACAAAACTTGAGCCAGAGGGAGTCCCTCTTCATTGCTGGTCGAGCTAAACTACTCCATTAAATTTTCCAAACCAACACCAGATTTGGAAACAGGGGAGAACACTTCTATCACATGATTGAGGTCCGCAACCACACTAGCATTAACTTCTGCCACCATATCGTCTTTGAAACCCAACACAGGAATCGCTTTAGCACACAAGTCTTCCCCTCCAGAGGAGTAATGATGTTGCATGGTTTTCACCTTCATGTCCTTAGACCACAAATTTTGAAGAGCACTACAAGTATTAACAGGATCCATGCGACTTGCCCAGCCAGTCTTGGAGATAATTTGGATGGGGGAAAGTTCCCTAGTAGTAGGCTCCGACTTGTAGAGGACATTGGGTTGTTTGTTCAGGAGCTTGTCTAACCTCTTGTTTTGTAGTTCCCAGGGAAGGTCATCCTCTAGCTGCACCTGAGGTTTAATAGGTAGAATAGGCTCCTCCATTCTTCGTTCCTTGTCAGCATTGGACCTAGCTTTCTGGAGTAAATCAGCCTCATTCAGGTCAAAGTTCACCCTTTTAGGTACCTTCTCCTTCGCTTCCTTGGCAGTTGGGACCTTGGGTCCAGCTGGTTTCCTAAAAGACTTAGCAGACTTAACCTCCACCAATGAATCTGGAACAGGCACAGCATAACCACTGGGAGCCACTATGCCGGCATCAGAAGGGATTCTGCTAACCTCCTTAGACTTACTAGATGATCCCACTTTCGAAGACTTCTTCTTTGTAACCGTCGACCACCCTCCAGTGCCATGGCAACCAGAAGATGTGGCATCAATAGCCACTGCCTTGCCTTTATTAGCCTCAAGAGGGAGTTTATAATACTCCTTCAAACCATTATCAGTAAGTTGCTCCTTGTTAGTTTCCTTGATTTTGATCCCTGGTAACCCCAATCTCTGGGGCTTAGCAATCTTGACTCCCCCCCAATTTGAATTTCCTGTTGGGGCGTTTCCTAGCACTTTTGGATTTGCCAGCATTAGTGGTACACTGGCCCTCCCCAAGTTCTTTATTTGTAAGGATTTCATCATTCAAAGGCTTAGGCAAATTCTTAACCAAGCTCTGCCTTCTGTAGGACGTAGGAGAGTGCCCAATCATGGAGCAAAACTGACAGAATGGAGGCAGGGACCTACCATAATCCACCTCCTACTTGATTATCTGTCCACCATTATCAATCGTAATGAACTTCTTCACAGGCTTAGCAAGATCCATTTCAATGCAGACATAGGCATAGCCGGGCCTAGTGAAATTGGTCACATCCTTGTGCATGCATAAAAACTTCCCAAGCGAACTTGCTATGGATTGAATAGCACTGGGGTCATGCAAGTGAGCTCTCAGTGTAGGAAAACCAACCCAAACTGGAGTGCACGATGACTCTAAGCCAATTGAGAAGTTGGGAGACCATCTGAAAACTCGCATTCCTTTCCCCCTAATAAACCAAGCATCATTAATGTAGGCTTTAACAAAATCCTCCCTGTTGGAGAAGCGGATCAAAATATGCCTCTGATCAAGCGCCACAGGGAAGATATCCTCTTGGAAGGACATGACATTCTTCATAGCGGTGAGGACCTTCATTAACGCAGGTCTGCCAGTAGTGAACTTGCCAATCAAGGTCCAGGAGAACAGCACAACCATCTGGTTCACCTCCTCAATAGAGAATTGGATAACCTCTTCTCCATCAACCAGAACCGGCTTCCTGACCTGCACCCCAGGAAAGAAGGGAGCTTGATGCGTCTCGCGAGTAGCTACGACGAAGGATAGACTACGACGTTTCTCAGAGGCCTCTCTGGGATTATTAAAAATCAAAGGTGATGCAAGGGGGTCCTCCGAAGGCGAAGTGTTGCCCTTCTGACATTCAGCCGATAAAGGGACAGACATCCTAAAGCCACAACCTAGAGCTAGATCGAGCTCCAGAGAGCTGATCCAACCCCAAGCTCAGGAGAAAACTGAAGTCACTCACAGAAATGAGGAGCTCGGCGCGACCAACGAAGGAGGGAAAATGCTAGGGGAGAAAGCTCCAGAACAAGGTGGTCGGAGGGAAATCGCCCCCAACCCCCGGAACGGAACAGTCATCTATTAAGGTTTGGATGTTGGATTTTAATTAGAGTTTTTAGTTTAAATTAGGGTTTTTGGGTTTTAATTAAGGGTTTTTTTTAGTTTTATTAAGGTTTTTGGGTTTTAATTAAGGGTTTTTTAGTTTAATTAGGGTTTTCGTGTTTTAATTAGAATTTTGAGATTAATTTAGGGTTTTTAGATTTTAATCAAGGTTTTTAGTTTAATTAGGGTTTTCTGGATTTAAATTAAAGTTTTGGCTTTAAATTAGGGTTTTTAACTTAATTAAGTGACTTTAGGGTTTTTGAGGGTTTTGAGTTTAATTTTGGTTTTTTCCCTTGAATTTAAATGGATTAAAGTGGTTTAAATGGATTTTATTTGATTTTGACTTTAATTAGGGTTTTCACTTGATTATCTTGAATTTTAAGTGGATTTTGTTTTATTTTGACCTTAATTAGGGTTTTCACTTGATTAATTAGGATTTTAAGTGGATTTTGGTGGATTTTATTTGATTTTGACTTTAATTAGGGTTTGCACTTGATTAATTAGGATTTAAGTGGATTTAGGTGGATTTTGTTTAATTTTGGTTTTAAATGTTTTAAATGAATTTTATTTGGTTTTGATACTTAATTATTCGTTTTTTCTTTGATTACGTTAAAGTGGGTTTGTGTGGGCTGAAGTGGGCTTGAGGGTTTAAGGTTTTGGTGGAGTTAGGTTTTAGGGGTGGTGGTTGCAACTAGAGTATCTTTCCAAAGGAGCTTGCTGCCATGTGAGTGCAAAATCGGTGTGTCTACAATTGCAAAATAGGAAATGCAATAAATGGAAAATATCAAAAATATGTAAGAAAACAATTGAAACCCTAAATAATGGATTTAAAATTAGTCTAAGGATTTGGATGCAAATTTCCTGTGCTCAGGGACTATATGCTGTGAATTAAGGGACTTACATGCAAAATTAGAGGGCTTAAATGTGATAAAAACTAGACTTTTGTGTTGATCAATGTGATTATGAAATTCCTCAAGGTCAAAATGCAAATTTCATAAAGAAAACTCATTTTTAAAAGTTTTGAGGGCTTAGTGCAAAACTTCAGGACGTAATTGCGAAGAAAACATGATGTCAAGGACCTAAATGTGATAAAACATGCATGAATGCAATAATGATAAAAAATTTAAATAGGTAGGGAGCTATATGCAATTCCTATAGAAACAAAAATGAAGAAATAAAAGTTACGTAAACTACAGGGGCTTAAAAATAAAAACACAGGACCTAAATGTAAGTATTTAAGGACCTAAGAATAAAAATTTAAAAACTAAAAGGCCTTAGCTAAATAAGTCCCCTTCAAAGATCACTGACGTCTCCACTCTAGCATAAGCTCAAGTGATGATCCAGCAGCGGAGGAAGGTGGGCGGCAGTCTTGGAAGTTAGAGGGAGGCACGACGAGAGTCTCTGGCGCGTTGGATTGGGATGAAGCGGCCTGAGGTGCTCCTCCAACCTCGTGCTCCGGCGAGGTGGTCGGTCGGTGCTGGGGAAGATGACAGCGAGACGGCAGCGACTCTCCAGCAATGGCAAGGCTCGAGCGGAGGTCGAAGAAGCATGAGGGTGGCACAAGGAGGTTCCTGGTGGTGTCGTTGATAGCTAGGGACATTGGGTGGGGGGGGGGGTCCACCCATCCCCTGCACTAGAGAAGACTACGACGGAGGCTAGGGTGGCACTCCTAGCTCAGAGTCGATGACGCGATGGCTTGGCGAGGTGCGTGGTGATGTGGTGGAGCCTCTAGAGGAGGTGATTAGCGACGGGAGCGTCTGGATGGCGTAAGGGATCTCGACAGCGGCAGTTAACGGTCAGTGGTCGATGGGGTTGCAGCGGTGCTCTCTGGCACCGAAGGCCAACCAGACTCCTCCTGAGTGATGGGAGCTCAGGGAGAAGGGGGAGGAAAGAGGGAGGAGAAGCCCATAGGGCCTCCCCTGGACCCAAAAGACCAAGGGACTCGCTCGTGGTGGTGAACCCACCACCGAAGGTGGAGGCGACGTCGAACAGGGGCGCCCCCCTCCGGCAAATCATGACTAAAAGACTAGGGGAGTCCTTTAGACCTAATAGGGCATGCCTCAAAGCTAAAAAAGAGGAAGAAATTAACTGAGGTGGCGTGTTTCTCCTGCATGGCTGTCGGCGGCGCTCAGGTGGATGCTCTGGTCGTGGAGGTCCAGGGATTCTAAAGGTGAAAGATTGGTTGGAGGGGGAGCTCTGGACGTGTGGGATTGCTCGGGTTGACTAGAGGTTTCTCTGAGTGGGTTCAAGTGCTACCAGACTCGGATCCCCTGTCTATTGGTGGCCAAAGGTTTTTAAACGCCGATGAAGCCTCCAGCGTTGTTGATCCTCCTCCTCACGGGCTGGACGCCGTTGGATCGGGAGTGAGCTGGAGGGGGATGGATGGAGATCACGGGAGATCAGCCCTAGACAACTGCTGATTGGGATTCGACGTCGGAGATTTCGGGATCGCCAGAGATGGTGTTGGAGTTTGCGAGGTGATCGTTGGAATTATTTTTTTCTTTTGGTTGAGAAATGCATTGGGTTGAATTAGGCCTGGCAGTTGGGTTTTTGATTAATTCATAATTCATGCATATTTTATTCCCATATTTGTCTATTTTCTATATAAATAATATTACTTAAGGTGTTTTGTGCAAATTTTGCAGAACTTGAGGGCTTAGAAGGAATCTATGAAAAATAAGGTAGAAAAGAATAATTGTGCCAGAAAAGAAAAGATTCTTTTTGGAAAATTCTAGAGCTATGTCAAGAGGTCAAATACATATTTTCCATGTGCCTAAATACTGGTAAAATATCAATCAAGCTATGGAAAATGTCAAAGAAGATCCTAGATGACATAGACACCTCCTGGGCGCCTAGATGCAGATCCGACGCCTCCCAAGCACCTGCACTAAATATTTTTGACTTGGTTTTCTTTGGATAAGATTCTCACTTATAAATATCTTGTATTCAAAATTCAAGATTAAATTTTGTATTTAGATTTATCTCTGACATAAGCAAGTCCTTGTAAGCCTATAAAAGGACCCCTTATGTAGATTTATAGAATGAAGGTTTTAGACTCTCTTTCTTTTTCTGTATTTTAGGATATCCTAAAGATCATTAGTGTAATCTCAGGTTCCCTTCAATAAAAAGTTTTTTTTATTTAATTATGTCTTCTCTTTCTCCTTCTTCTCCTTCTTTTATTTTAATGTTTTATGTTATCATGCTTGGCTAATCTTCTAGATCTAGGGTAGAGATGAAGTTTATTTAGATTGAGATGTGTCATCATGTTTTTTTTTCTCTTTCTCCTTGTGTTTCATGCAACAAATATGTGGGTTGGATGTATATTACATAGACCATTCAATGAATCGAAAAACTTTGATAGATTAACATTGATTTCATCTTTTTAGTCTATGCTTAAGGAAGATTTAATTGAGGGTTGTGTATATAATCTCAATTCCATCATATGTCATCTGATTTAATTTGATTTGTGAGTTTTTATTCCTTGACTTGATAGTCTATGGTGCATTGCATATAGATAATAATTATTAAGATAAGAATCATTAAATCAAGTTATTTAGATCAGTAAAAGGGGGAGGGAGTAAACTTGATTATGCATTCTCAATTCTATATAAATGGATTCGACACCCTAGGTTTTAATTCATTGGATAGCATTCTAATAGTCTAGTGTTAGATTTTCCTTTCCATATCAACTTTCTCAACTCTTTGTTTTCAATAACTGGTAATAAATCTTTGATTCTAAAACACTTTTCTCTGTGGGATCAACCCGTATTTACTACGTATTACATAGTACGTTGTGCACTTGCGGTAATTAAATAATACACATTAGTTTTGTTTTTAGGTTTTAGGTTTTTTTTAAGGTTTTAAGAGATTTTAGGGTTTTATGTTTTAGTTTTTTTATTATTTGTTTTGTGATTTTAATTTTTGATTTTGTGATGTAAGGTTTAATTAATTGGTTTTAAATTAGGATTTTTTGAATTTTAATAATTTTAGGGTTTTATTGATTTAATTAATTGATTTTAAATTAGGGTTTTTAAGGTTTTATTTAGGGTTTTGAGTTTTTTTTTTTTTTTATACCTGGAAAAGAACGGGCCCCAGGAGACCCCAAAATCATATAACAAAAGGAATCCAGAGTACAGCAAAGGATGGGCTACTCCCGCCTGGACCGCAAGTAAGGCAGCCCAGCCCTTTCCAAACAGACCATCCCGCGCAAAAAATTTGAAAGGTCCCCGGGCGAAGACAGGAAGACAAAACGCTGGGAGTCGACACCAAGGTTGGCTAGGCCGTCCGCAACCGAGTTAGCTTCCCGGAAAACATGGGAAAAGGAGATGGCTTGCTGCACCAGGCCAGCAACTCCCTTCCACTCGTTCTGGAGTCTCCAGTCGAAACAACGCTCCCCCCGCAGCATGGAAACAAGAATCAGAGAGTCCGACTCAATCACGAGCGTCGACAGCAGGAGACCTTGCCGTAAGCAGAGACCCAGACCATCCTTCAGAGCTATGAACTTAGCGACCATATTCGAGCAATTGCCATAGAAGTTAGCCACCGCCGCAATGAAGTTGCCCCTGTGATCCCTGATGATGGCTCCCCCCCACCGGGTCCAGGGTTTCCCCGAGAAGGCCCGTCGACGTTCAGCTTGAACGTACCAGCAGGAGGATTCATCCAAGCGACCGATAAGTAGGAGAACTTCGTAGAGGGAATCCCTGTAATGTTGAAGTTCAGGTGGAGGATGGAAACTTCGTCTTCAGAGTGACACTTCAGGTTCCTCAGCAGGAAGGCGAAGTCCGACGACCAACGCCTGATGGACACAAGAATCCTGTAGAGGGAAAAGGATTTGCCCCCATAACGGGTGCTGCATCTGGCTTTCCATAACTCCCACAACACCGCCGCCTCCATAAGGCGTTGGAAGCGTTGGAGGAAGGATTCCTTGGAACGCTTGATGAAGAGGTGGTGGAGCTAGTGAAGGAAGGACATTTTCGAACACAAATCCAAGTGGAAACACCCAGCAAACCACGTCCAGCAAATCCTCGCCCATTCACCAGAAAAAAATAGATGGCTGCCAATTTTAGCCTGAGGGTGGAGCCTGCAGCAAACACATTTGGAAGGCAGAGCAACACCCATCCCCTGAACCTTGTCATCAGTAGGAAGCCTTCCCCAGAAGAGCCTCCAGAGGAAGAAGGAGACTTTGGTTGGAAGGGAGCCATCCCAGATCCCAGCGCCCCACCACACAGGAGCACGCTTCGCACGACAGAGATCCCAGGCAGTCTTCACCAAGAAGGAGCCATCCAAATTGAGGTCCCAGACCATGGAGTCCTCCTCTGCAGTAAGCTCCACCTGCAGGTTAAGGATGCCATGAAG
>JAMKQA010037517.1:0-10529 GCA_024699735.1 Posidonia australis | reverse complement strand
GGGAGTGGCTCCTCGATGGACTGCGTGTAGCCAGAGTTTGGTTGCCTGGCGTCGGGCTTCATGACTCACTGTGTGTGGTTTTGGCCATTGAGGGCCGTTGTTTGTGGTTTTAGGCCAGTGGAGCCCTGGTTTGTGGTTTTGGCCAGTGTGGGCCTGGTTTCTGAGGTTTTGAGAAAAGAGTTTGCGAAAGGATTTTAAAAGAAAAATTGATTATGGTTTTGTTTTCCTTGGTTTTCGTGGGGTGCGTACTGGGTGACTTTGGTCACTCATGCGTCTTCCTTGTGGTTTTGTTCGCAGGTGCAGGCATGCGATTGGTTTAGCATAGTGCATATAGTCTGGAGTCTGCTAGCCGCACACACAGGTTCCTAGTGGTTGGATATTTTACTGTTTAGCATTAGTTTTTCCGTAATTTAATTTGTTTAAATTATTGTGGAAAAATTTGGGGCGTGAAAATCCAATTCGGATGATGCAGCAGTTTGGATACCAACAGGATTCCTTCGTTCAAGGGCTCAGCATCCTCTACCCATTTAGATACATATTCTTGCATTTTGCATAGTTTTCATCGCATTTGCACAATGTCTCATCCTTTTCAATCGAGCCTGCATCCCATGTGGTTTTTGTGGATTTGTTCCTAGTTTTGTTTTCAGAATCCTTCACCCAACATTCGATTTGATTTCCTTTACTCCTACATTTTGGATTTTTTTTCGATTTGATTTAGATTTCATTGCCTAAGGGCATACACTAACTAACCTAAAGGCCCACATTGGCCCAATCATGGATTATTCTCCTTTTTTATTTTCATGACCTTTTCCCTGATTTTGATGACTTGGGTTGGCCCCACTTTTGACTTTCTTAATATTGATATGGTTCTCTCGAGCATTTTTTCTAAAAAATACCGTCATTTTATGTGATTTTCTTCATATGTCGCTATTTGCCTATTTTACGTGGACTTCTTTGCAATTTTTCCATGTCGATTTCCATGATGTTTCCCATGATTCAGATGATTTATGTTAGTTGCATTTTTGATGCTCTTGATGTCGATGTGGTTTTCCAGAGCCTTCTATCCTGAAAATACCATCATTTTATGTGAATTTCTTCACATGTCATAGTTTACCCATTTTACGTAGACTTCTTTGCAGTTTTTCCATCTTAATTCCTGTGATGTTTTCCAGGATTCTATTGATTTGATTGCATTTTTGGTTCTCCTGAGGTCTATATGATTTTTCGAGACATTCTCGCCAAAAATCTCATCATTTCATGTGACTTTCTTTGTCGTGTCATATTTCGTGTGGATTTCTTCGCAGTTTTCGTGTACCATCTCCCACATCCATCTAGTCTTGTCTTCGCATTCATATTAGCATGATTAGAGCACAATATAGGTTTAGCAAATATTCATTCAACTTCTAGCAAGCAAATTGGACTAGAAAGACTGAGTTTCTCAGGCGTACGGGGGTGCCTAACACCTTCCCCGTACGTAATAAGAATCCTTACCCATCCTCTGGTTTGTGGACATGTGGCCTTTTTGCATCTCATGCATTCATCTTTTGTGATTTTTTTGTGGTTTTCCTCGTCTTTCCCTTAAAAGACTAGATGGTGACTCCTTTTCTTTTCGTTTTTATCCTATCCTACGCCTTCGCCATCTTGGTATGGCTGTGGCCTCCTCCCTCTTTTGCGACTCCGCACTGGATCCCCGAGTGGGCATGGTCACACTGGACAACGCAGAAAACCATAAAACCAAACTAATCACATTTATCGCCATAAATGCTACCATAAATCACCATAAATTCACAATAAATTCTAAGAATGTAAATTTACCTAGATTTCATGCAATCCTAGTTTTTCAACCTTTTTCATGCATTCTAATTCAAGGGGGTGAGGTGTGTACCTTATACGTGACCTTTGATGACCCATCTTTGGTCTCCAGCTAACTCCAACGAGCTCGACCTCTACAGGTGCTACCTTGACCTCAGGGAAAACTCACCAGAGCTTCACGCACTGTCACACACCACCACCAACTCTTGAGCACAACAAAGAGGGAGGGAGCACAGGAGTAGAGGGAGAGAGAGAGAGAGAGATGGCAAGGGAGAGGGGATAAGTGGGTGGAAGGCGAGTGAGTGAGTGAGCGAGAGGGAGAGAGGTGAGGATGGAAGGGCGGGAGGAGGGAGTTCCGGCAGCCTAGAGAGAGGGGAGGAGGGGTGATGGCATACATGGGAAGGAGAGGAGAAAGAAGTAGGACGAAATGGCAGGGGTGAACGTGCATGACCTGTGCTCCATATAAACTCACGCACCGGGGAAGATGCACAGGTGCTCATCGACCCCTCCATGCATGCACCAACCACCCCAACCCAACCTCTAACCACAGCTGCTAGTTCCAAGGCACGAGCCAGCAACCAACCACACCACCAATCGACCTACAAACGTAGGCCCACACATGAGCCCACACACGGACCCACAAGTATAGTGCCAATCATGTACAGGAACACACAAACAGAAGTCAGCCCATAAGGCCTAAGCCTAAAACCACAAAATCACCCAAATGGACCTCTAAACAATAACACCCGCCTAGAATAAATTAATTAAAAATGTAAATAATTACAAAATAAATTTACAAGTGTTACATCCTAACCACCTTAAAAGAAGATTTACCCCCTTGAAATTACTGGTAGGCAAAAAGATACGGATACAGGGCTAGAATGGCTTCCTCACGCTCCTACATGGCCTCCTCAGCTCCATGATGCCACTATCATACCAAAACCAGTGGAATCACCTTGTTCCGTAGAACTTGCTCCTTGCGGTCAACAATCTGGATGGCATCCTCCACAAAGGATAGATCTTCTTGAAGTCCCTCTGGTTGAGCTGGAATCACATGAGATGCATCAACCAGACACTTCCTCATCGTGGAGACATGAAACACGTCATCCATAGACAACACCTCTGGTGGTAGATCCAACCGATAAGCAACCTCACTAATCCTCTGGGTAATCTGTTACTGGCCAATATAGCAAGGACTCAGCTTCCCACGCTTCTCGAACCACATGACACCCTTAGTCGATGACACCTTCAGGAATACATAGTCTCCCACCAGAAACTCTAGCGGTCTCTGTCTCTTGTCGGCATAACTCTTCTGCCAACTCTGTATAGCTAACAGCCTACTACGAATCAAGTCAACCTTGTCCGTATAAAGGTACACAAGCTTAGGACCAATCAACTAATGCTCGCCCACATCACTCCAACAAACTGGCGATCTACATAGCCTACTATAGAAGGCCTCATATGGCGTCATCCCATTGCTCTAGTGATAACTATTATTATAGGCAAACTCAATCAACAGTAGATGGTCCTCCCAACTCCCTTGGAAGTCCTAGGCACATGTTCAGAGCATATCCTCCAATGTTTGGATAGTCCTTTCTATGTGACCATCCGATTGAGGATGAAATGTTGTGCTATAGTATAGCATGGTGCCAAAAGCCTCCTACAAAGTCTTTCAGAACCTTGAGATGAACCTCGTGTCTCTATCCAACACGATGGACACTAGAACACCCTATAGCCAAACCACCTTGAAAACATACAACTTCGCTAAACGGTGCATCAGAAGCTTCATCCAAATGACCAGGAAGTGAGCAGACTTGATTTACCAATCCACGATCACCCACACAGTGTCATTCTTCCTCTAAGTACGCAGCTAACAGTCACGAAGTCCATAGTGATGCACTGCCACTTCCACACGGTAATATCCAATGGCTGCAAGGTTCCTCCAGATCTCTAGTGCTCCGCTTTGACCAACTGGCAGGTTGCACACCACGCCACATGGTCAGCAGCATCCCTCTTCATACCAGGCCACCAAAAGCTCAACTTAGGTCCTGGTACATCTTCATACTCCCAGGGTGAATAGTGTACCTAGACCAATGTGCTTCCTTGAGCATCCTCTTCCTGGCCTCCTCATGTTGGGGCACATACAAACGCATATCATATCTCAACTCTCCATACACCTCAA
This sequence comes from Posidonia australis, assembly GCA_024699735.1. Classification (NCBI taxonomy): domain Eukaryota; kingdom Viridiplantae; phylum Streptophyta; class Magnoliopsida; order Alismatales; family Posidoniaceae; genus Posidonia; species Posidonia australis. The sequence goes on along the minus strand of JAMKQA010037517.1, from coordinate 6,535 downwards.
TAGAGAAATGAGGATCTCCACCAACCTCTAGCTTCCCAAACACAGCCTAAACAAACGGATCCAGCTACTGACAGGCAACGATGAACTCCACTAGCTTGAGGCGAATAGACATGTTGGCCACCTAAGCACCAACCATTCCTAGAGCTTGCTACTTCGACTTGTAGCTCACCAGATCCTCCAGCATGGTCCACTCCTCGGCCATTAGGCTCGCCAACATGTGTGTACGTCAACTCAAAGCATCGGTGACCACGTTGGCCTTCTTAAGGTGGTAGGATAGACTGAAATCATAGTCCTTCAAATACTCCACCCACCAACACTACCTTAGATAGAGGTCCCTTTGAGTGAAGATATACTTCAAGCACTAATGATCGGTGAAGACCTCAAACTGCTCCCCATACAGATAATGCTGCCTGAGCTTGAGAGCAAACACTATGACAACCATCTTCATGTTGGATACTAAGGCTTCTCTAGAGGGGGGTGAATAGAGAATCTCTGATTTTTGTTAAGTTTTAACTTTGATATGTAAATTTTAGAAGATAAAAATCAATCACATAAACATTCAACCACAAGTACTTAGAGAATTTATAGTGGTTCAGCCGACCCCAACTTAGTCCACTCCTCGAGTTCCACACTTGAGACTTAACCCGTTTATTCAATAACTATAATTTACAAGCAACTAATTTACCTTGCTTATTGCTGCAAATAGAAATTTCCTTCTCCTTCTTGGAGAATCACTCAAAGCAACTTCACGGTGAGAGTAACCCTTGCACAACTTCTGATCTCCCCCTTACTTGTTAAGCTTTGTCTGAATGGGAGTTGAAGCTCAATGTGAGTTGAAGCGAAGTATGAATGGAATTTTGACTCACTCACTTGAAGCACTAGAAGTATGATAGCTCAATAAAATTCAATGGTTTGTGAGGTGCATATGGACCTTAATTTATAGTGTCAAGCTTGCCTCTAAGTGTGACTTTTGACTAGTAAATATTTTGCTTACTGACGTAAGATTCGGTATGCCGAAATTCAATTGGTTGACCGAAATAGGTAACGGTCGGGTTAATTCGGTATTCCGAAATTTTTCGGTGTGCCAATTTTGCTTTCAGCTTCATTTGTTCCTTGAATTTCGGTGTGCTGTCTGATGTGCTGTTTTCTCCTGAATCGGTATTCCGAAAATATTCGGTATGCCGATTTACATGTGACTTTAAACTTACATATCCTTTCTTGTGTAATCTTCCTTTACACATCAGTACATTGTTTTTATATCTCATGAATACAAATATGTGATTTTACATCTCATAACACTTACATATATGATTGTTTCACAATTTAGTATTTGCTTTCTTCATATGGCCTTTTATAGCCTCCTGTGCTTAAACACAACAAAATTGTTATCATCAAAATAAATGTAAGATTTTTCAATAATCTCCCCCTTTTTGATGATGACAAAACAAAAAGCTCCCCCTATCAATAGGCATGTATTTATGAATGATGTATATGAATTCAGGAATAAATTTTTAAGTATACCATGTATAACTATATGAAAACAATCATATAATTCATTAGATATGCATTTGGATATCTTAAGAGAATTATAAAAAGATTTTAAGTATACCACGTATAACTATATGAAAACAATCATATAATTCATCAGATATGCATTTGGATATCTTAAGAGAATTATAAAAAGGTTAGATAAAAAACAATGGTAAAACAATGTTATGGTCTCTCCCTTTTTGTCATAATCAAAAAGATCCATACAAAAGCTTGGTCTTAAAAGAAAAAATATATCAAGGGCGATACACATATACGCACAAACACTCAAGACGCAGGCGGCGAGTCCTTTTGAAGATATTCTTGCATATCGGCATGATATTCTTCAAGTTGCTCTTGGTAAGCTTCTAACTTAGTGTGAGTGAGTTTGGTGGTTTCCTCAAGTCGAGTGAGAATGAGATCCATTTTCGCTTTGTTTTCTTCATGTTGTTGCTACTGGCGAAGCTTGATATCATTGATTTGTTGTTGGAGCATGTCAATCTTCTTGGTGTGCACGTTGGGCTTCCTCATTGGCAAATCGAAAAGAGGGCTTGCTGGTGGGTGGAGGAGACCCTACTTGGTTGCGTTTGGGATGGATGGCGAGTTGCTTCTTAAGGGCCATGACGTGAGAGCACCAGAGGGGAGTGGAGAGCACTGGAGGGGAGTGGAGAGCACGGAGGAGTGGGATTAGAGAGTGATGGTTGATGTGGGATGATCGCCGGAGAGGAGAGAAAGGAGATAGGTGAATAAAATGGGAAAGAAGAATAGGGTTTTAAAACATTTGTCGTGGCATTCGGTATACCGAAAAATAATTGGTATGCCGAAATTATGACATGAATGCGATTGGCACAGGGGATTTGGTAGACCATTCATAAATGGTATGCCGAAAAGAGTGGGTTTCTGAAATTCTGACAGAGAATCGGTAAACCGAATTTTTTCGAAGTACCGAGACAGTAAGTTTCTGTTGACCGAGACAAAAAAATGGAAGATTAAAAACAATCTGTAGAGTTGTTCGGTATACCGATGTAAATTGGAAGACCGATTCAGAGAATTTCGGTAGACTGAAATTTTTTGGTGTACCGAACCTATGATTTTTATGTTAAATCAGATAATCGACAAATGCCCAAGTCTCTCCTAATTTTAATAAATTGTTGTTCATTAAGTGGTTTAGTGAAAATGTCCGCAACCTGTTCCTGAGTTGGAACAAATTCTAATTTTATATTATTTTTAAAGACATTATCCCTCAAGAAATGATATCGTACTTCAATATATTTAGTTCTTGAGTGATGCACTGGATTTTTAGAAAGGTTAATTGCACTAGTGTTGTCACAAAGAATTGGTGTTGTAGATAAAGTTATATTGAAGTCTTTTAGAGTTTGTTTCATCCACAAAATTTGGGCACAACAACATCTAGCTGCAATATATGCCGCTTCTGTTGTTGAAAGGGCGACACTATTTTGCTTCTTACTAAACCATGAAACTAGAGAGTGTCCAAGAAATTGATGAGTTCTGCTAGTGCCTTTTCTATCGGCTCTACATCGAGCATAATCAACGTCATTATATCCAATCAGATTTAAGCTTGAGTTTCTAGGATAATATAAGCCAAAGTTGATTGATCCTTGAAGTTATCGAAAAATTCTTTTAACACTTTCAATTGAGATTCCATAGGTGAAGCTTGAAATCTAGCACACAAGCATACACTAAACATTATGTCCAGTCTACTAGCTGTTAAATACTAGAGAGATCCAATCATTTTTCTATATGATTTTTGATCCACCTTTTGTCCATTCTCATCCTTTTCTAACTTGGTGGAGCTGCTCATAGGAGTTTTTGCTATTTTGCATTGTTCCATACAAAATTTTCTTAACAATTCCCTAGTGTATTTTTCTTGATTGATGAATATTCCATTTTGATTTTGTTTTATTTGTAAACCTAGAAAGTTAATTCACCAACGATGAGTTCTTTTGGATGACTAGACACGTATTGCCATGATTCAGGTTTATCTTTAGAATTATTTATCTCGTGTCTATTTTCATTATTTACATAGATTTCAAGTTCATCGACTTCATTGATTATTTTAGTTGAAATTTCATCAAAATTTACATGCTTAGACTCTTCTATAGTTAAGGTTTTTTTATTGTAAATTCTATATGCCTTGCTTCTTGCAGAATATCCTAAAAGGATACCTTCATCAGATTTTGAGTCAAACTTATCTTAATTGTCTTTTGTATTAAGAATAAAGCATTTGCAACCAAAAACTCTAAAATATGAAAATTTTGGAACTTTTTCAAACCATAATTCAAAAGGAGTTTTGTTTAGAATAGGTCTTAGAGAAATACGATTTAAAATATAATAGGTGGTATTTACAGCTTCGGCCCAAAAATGCTTTGGTAAATTATTTTCATAAAGCATGGTCCTTGCCATTTCTTGTAAGGTTCTATTTTTCCATTCCACTACTCCATTTTGTGGAGGAGCTATAGGAAAAGAAAATTCATGTATAAAGCCATTTTCATCACAAAACATTTCAAAGTCATCATTTTCAAATTCTCCACCATGATCACTTCTTATTTTAATTATTTTAAACACTTTTTCATTTTGTATTTTCTTACATAATTTTCGAAATTCATAGAAAGCGTCATTTTTATTAGCCAAAAACAAAACCCATGTAAATCTCGAAAAATCATCAACTAATACAAAAGCATATCTTTTTCCTCCAAAACTTAAAGTTCAACTTAGACCAAATAAATCCATGTGGATGAGTTCCAGTGGTTTGGTAGTAGAAATACAATCTTTTGCTTTAAATGAGGATTTAGATTGTTTTCCAAATTGACATGCATCACATAGTTTATCTTTATGAAACTCTAACTTGGGTAAACCAACAACATTTTCATTTTTAGAAATCTTGTATAATTGACACATGCTAGCATGACCAAGTCCGTCTATGCCAATGCCATTTATCATCATTTGTAGAAGCAAGGCATAACCTAGATTCATAAGAAACACATATGTTATATACATTATTTTTCCTATTTCCAACAAATAACACTTTACTTGTAGTAGACTCGATTATGAGACATTCTTTTTTATCAAAGATAACTTTATATCCTTTATCACATAATTGCCTAATGCTTAGGAGATTATGTTTCAGTCCATCAACAAGTAATACATTTTCAATAGATGGTTTATCAGAATTACCAACATGGCCGATTTCGATAATTTTTCCTTTTGCATTGTCTCCGAAAGTCACCATACCATCATCCTTAGCAGTATAGGAGCTTAATAGATCACGTTCTCTGGTCATGTGCCGCGAGCATCCACTATCAAGAATCCATTTTGATTTCATCCTGCATTATAAGAAGGGAGAGATGATTTTGGTACCCATATCATTTTGGGTCCAGATTTGTTAGATTTTTGAACCCAAATATTTCCTTTTTGAGTCATTCTTTTCTTTACAACAAACACATATTTTTCATTTGATAAAGCTCTAAAAAATCCATTCTAATATGGAGTTTCTTGAAACCAATCCCATGTTTATGTAAGAATGGTCTTCAAAAAGAAAGTATTTTGTCTAAGGTTTCCTTTCCTTTAGTGAATTTTGTGATGGTTGCAAGTAAGTCATTGCTTTTGTCTTTTAATGATGTAGTATCATTTTCCAAATACTTAATTTTATATTTCATATGACCAATTTCCATATTTAATTCAACATTTTTGTCGTTTAGTTTATGATTTTCATCAAAAAGTATTTTTCCTTCATTTATCAATGATTCATTTTGATTTTTGAGAGATGTGATGGTTAAATTTGATTCTTTGTGATTTGATTTCAAGGATTTATATTTTTGATATAGTTCATTAAATCCTTCAATTAATTCATCCATAGAATAATCTTCATTAGCTTGAGATGAATCACAAACATCCTCTACGGCCACGAAGCACATATTTGCTCTTTCCCCATCTGAAGATGAATCGTCATCGAAAGATGAATCACTTTCATCCCAGGTTGCTTGAAGAGCCTTCTTTTATTCTTGTTATCCTTTTTAAATGTTCTAGATTTTAGTAAGGGACAATCCTTTTTAATATGTCCAAGTTTATTACATTTGAAGCATAGAGGGGCTTCAATAGTATTCTTTTCATTTTGAAATTTTCTTCTTTTTATAAATTTTTTAAACTTTCTAGTTAGCATAGCCATTTCTTCATCTTCTTCATTATCTGAATCTTCTGAGTCAGTGGTGGTTTTTAGGGCAATGAGTTTTTTGTTAAATGATTTCTCATTTTATTTTTCTTTCATTTGCACTTCATAAGATGTGAGGTTTCCAATAAGATTCTCAAGTGAGTAGTTAGAAAGATCCTTAGCCTCTTCAATAGCAATGATTTTCTTTTCCCAATCGGGTGTAAAAGACCTAAGGATTTTCCTAACAAGCTCACATTGAGAATATTCTTTACCTAGTGATTGTAAGGTGTTGGTGATCTCATTAAATCTAGTAAACATTTCACTTATGGTTTCAGTTTGATTCATTTTGAATAATTCATATTTGTGGACTAGCATGTTAATTTTGGTTTCTTTTACTTGATTAGTTCCTTCATGAGTGACTTGTAAAACATGCCAAGCTTCATGTGAGGATTTACAATTGGAAATTCTATTAAATTGTTCTTGATTTACAACACAAAACAAGATATTTAGTCCTTTTGCATCTAATTGAGCTAGGATTTTTTCTTCATTGCTCCATTCTCTATAAGATTTTGAGCTTAAGGTGAATCTATTTATAACAACATCCCATAACTCAAAATTTATAGATCTTAAGTAGATTATCATTCTACACTTCCAATAGTTGTAATTTATTCCATAAAACAAGGGGAGGCTATTTATGCTTTGACCTTCTACAATGTTGTGATATGAGGGAGAAGCCATCTAGTAGACAATTAGTCTATATCTAGATAACCTTGCTCTGATACCAATTGTTGGATACTAAGGCTTCTCTAGAGGGGGGGGGGGGGGGGGGTGAATAGAGAA
>JAMKQA010037513.1:0-10811 GCA_024699735.1 Posidonia australis | reverse complement strand
ATTCTGGATTTCTGCTTCCAATATGCTTCTTGTTCTTGTAGGAGTATGTGATATTCATTCTTAAACTCCCTCAATTTCCTTTTCAATAAAGCTGAAGTGTTATGGTATTCCATTTGTGAGTCAATGTATGCAATTTGTGTTTCTACCACCTTGAGTCTGTTTTTCCTCTGTTCCCTAATAGGAGCAATCCACAGGTTGATATGTTTTTTCAAATATTTTAATCTATATGTGAATCTAGCCACAGGAGAGATAGCAACACATTTGTCTAAAGACTTGTACCAACAATGTTCTACAAAATTGGAGAATCCCTCAATTAAAAGCCAAGATTTATAATATTTGAATGGTGGAGGGCCCCAATCATATGGGATTGTATTAAGTATGATTGGTATGTGATCAGAAATAACTCTGGATTTCCCCAAACAATAAGAGTTGGGATATTTATCTCCCCAACCTGTTGTGATTAAGAACCTATCCAATCTGACCATGGTGGGAAGATCTTGAAAGTTTGACCAAGTGTATTTACAGTTATTAGGAGGAAAGTCAATTAAACAACGATTTTCAATGAATTCATTAAACTCTTTCATATGACAGAGTATACCATCCCTTGAGGAGTGTTCAAAGGAATACCTTATCATATTAAAGTCTCCTCCTATCACCCAATTAGAATTGACTTTATTACCAATGGTATCCAATTCTTCTAAAAAGTTTTTCTTTAGACTTGGAACACATGGCCCATATACACCGGTAAGCCACCATTCAAAGTTATCCAAATTATTCCTGAAAAATAAAGAAATATTGTAGGTTGCCACACATAGTAACAAGATTATCATCCCATCCTATGAGAATACCCCCAGAGGCACCCAAAGAAGGTAGAAAAGACAATTGAGTGAGTTTACCTCCACCAATATAATTCAAAGTAGTGGGGGGTAGGGTCTCAAGCTTAGTCTCAATAATAATGATAATACTGCATTTATTTGATTTTATCATATTTCTAATAGCCCTTTTTTTAGCACCACTTCCCATTCTCCTTATGTTCCAAGCTGCTATTATCATTTAATTGCACTGGGATATGGAAAGAGAAGCAAAGTTCTAAAAAATATTGGGATCCTCGATTAAGTATTGACAATTCAGACCTTGGTCATTTCTGACCAAATTTTAGAAAGATTTAGCCTCAGGTATAGTCTTAAAAGTAATTCCAATCTTTTCAGCAAATCTTTTGAAATGATCATATGAGTCCCAAGTAAGAACATCATGCAATAAGGTACCAGCATTATCTAAATAAGCAGAAATTGAATTCTCAGCAGAATCAACAGCAGCTACAGGATTGCATGTATTAACAGCAGCCACAATTTTTTGCAAAGCAACAGGATTGCATGTATTAACAGGACTGCATGTATTACAGTTGAAATTACAAAAATTACCTGGCGCATGTATGGGTGTTGGTGAGCGTGGATCAGCCATAGCCTCGCTAGTTCCTCCCAAGTCATCACTTTTCAAGTAATCATAAACAGCAAGCACTTTTTTGAATTTGGATAAAGAAAGATTCCTTGCCTTTATTTCAGATTCTATAAACTTGGAAGTTTCATTCTCTCCAAGGTTAGGAGAGACTATTGCAGGAATATTGGGAGGATTTGCTTCCCTAGGGGAAGAGTAGGATGGGGTAGGAAGGATACCAGCAGTCTTAGAAGTTGATAACAATTTTGGGCTGGTAGATCTAGTCCAAACATTCTTTGCTGATTTTGTATTTCTATTCCCTCTATTATCCCTCCATCCTCTATTATTTTTAAACTGCTTCCTTATTGGGTTCAACGCACTAGAACTAGGATATCCAGAATGTGGTTTAGTAGGCCAAACATGGGTCTGTCTTGGGGTGACTTCAGAAGATGTGCATATGTCCCAACTCTGTCTAAACTTAATGGGGTAGACAGTTTTACCATAAGCAAAGAACCTACAATCTGGTATCTCCATACTAGGGTGGACTTTAATTCGGATTCTGGAGAAGCCTAGAGTTTTCACAAAATCCAGAGACATGTCAACCTCAATTAATTCAGCAAAGCTTTCAACCATGTGTCTGAATATATCCACATTCCAGAGGTGATGTGGAATCCCTTCGAGTTTGATCCAGACTACTTCCTCTTTTATATTACAGATGGCATTAGAGTTGGAAGTCCATGGTATGAATGAGGCTGAGATCATCTGGAGTAATGGGCCGTAGAAATTGAGGGAGTCATTTTTGTCTTTAATGGATGGGAATATCAACAGGTATTTCCCAAGGGAGAAGGTTTGCACCTCTATTTCAGGAGCGTTGGACCATTTAGTCCGAATGTGTTCCTGTAGGGTTTCTCTAGTAAGACTCGGAGAGTGCGCAGTAATAATGGCACTGCGGGATAGTAACATATGCTGATTACAGACCGCCTCAGAGGGGGCTAGAATGGTTGGATTTTGAGGAGAAAGTCCAACAGATTTTTTGGTGGGAGGGAATGTGGGAGCCATATGCGAACCATGAAAAAATTTACACAATGCTACAGAGTGTGAGGGTGATTTGCATTTAAAACAGAAGTCCTTATATTTGCAAACTTTTTTTTCATGACTCCTCAACCCACATCTAAAACATCTGCCATGTAGAATGCAAAAACTTACCCAAGGAGGATGTTTTTTCTTCCTGCAGATCTTTATCCAGCCTCCGGACTTGTCTTCCGTTAGCAAGGTTTTACGGCACGAAGGATCAGAAGGAGTAGGTGAGTCTCGTCTGCAGGCAGAGAGAATGGGGGTAGAAGTCTGGTTTGGAGATTGAAGCACCGCAAATCTCGAGCCAGAGAAGGTGTATCGACTATCAGAGGAGAGAGAAGGAGAGGGGGTCTGGGAAAGGCGGCAAAAATCAGACGACATCCCTGTGTCAGAGATATTGCCCGTATACGAAGCATTCCCAAGAGCCTCGGAATTGAAACCCCTATTATGCTCCGTTAATAAAGAGATATTACATCTACAATCATCTTCATTATCAGACAGATAATGAGACGAAACACTATAGTTAACCAAAAAACCATTGCTAACAGAGGGGTAATTAGATTCCGAATTGGAAATGACAGAATTAATGTCATGATTAAGCATATTTCCCGCTTTTTCAGCACAGACTTTTTCTCTCTCGCACGGTAATGCAAGGCATGGTGGATATTTAATTTGATTTGACTCGCCACTGTTCGCGAGGGATACAGAATGGCAACCGTCAGAGTAAATCGTGGGAAAATTATATCCCCACCCATGAAAAACCCCATTATTAGCGTGATGATCATTGATACAGGAATAATTAGAACATTGATTCAAATCTCTAGTAGGGGAAGATAAATAATCCGGCATTGACGGAGGACAGTAGGTAGTGTAATTCCACACGGAATCAAGGGTATTTTCTGCAAAAGCTGTTTGCTTGACAGTGTTTAGGGAATCCCACCTCTGCCGGTTGCCGGAGCAGGAGTTCCGGCGAGAGCCAACCACCCTGTTGAAGGTAGAGGCTGGAGGAACCAGAAGGGGTAAAAGACACCCTTCTGAATCAGGGAAATAAATCTCCCCTATACCCAAACTACGAACATCGTCACAGGCATTACAATGAAATTTTTCCGGCAAATCATGAGTATTTCCAATTATATCATCATCGTCACAAGCAGGACTGAAACCAACCCTAGCTCCTTTTATATTTTCCTCCAGAGTCTTATGCAAATGAAGCCAATAATTTTTAGGACATATAAAAGAGCAATCCACCACGATTTCATCATACACATAACAAGATCGTAAATTGATAAATCGTCCAGAAGTCAAAACCTTATAGCAAAAGATAGAATCCAGTGAGATATTAGGGTAGTATCTGTTAAGAGGCAATAATCTAGGGGAAGAACCCACAGAGATGTGCATGTAAAAAAATCTTCCCGAATCACTCCAGGAAATCACAAATCCAGTCGACAACTCGTCGATAGAACCAAAGAGGGCAGGTATAGAACTACCATAAAAGACAGGCTCAGAGGAAGAGATTACCTCACCGGAGCCACTTACCTGGCCCTTACTATTCCTTCCGGAACGATTCCCAGAATGACCAGATCTGCCCTGAGAAGATGAAGGATCGGGGTTCTCCTTCTCCAGATCGAGTTTGGGAGCTTCCCCATCAGAAGGAGAAATGTCATGCAGCAGATCTGCATTTCTCAGAGCACCAGAGCCCTGCGAGCGATCGCAGGTTTTTCCCCCTTTCCCTGCCAGCAATAGCGATTTCCCAGAACGCAGTGAAATGATTTGGTAAAGTTAGGGATTCTAGTGAGAAGATGGAGTTTCTCTCTCTAGAACGCAGACGGGGAAGATGTGTTCGTTTATGTTGATATATGGTCCTTAAAGACCATAAAATAAATGAATATAAAAGAAAAATAAATTCAAGGAATGAAACATTCATGGAATAAAACGTTAATGAAATAAATGTAATAAATAAAGTAAATGAATGAATTAAATTATTCATTAAAGAGAAGATATGAACGTTACAAATGAACGATCGTTTTGGTCAACTCTCTTGGAACGATAGTGAGATGAGAATAGGAGTCGCTGAGACAGAAGGGTAGTGATTGATTAACTCCCTCTATGAAAGGAGAAGGATTGGATCATAGAAAATATTCCAAAAAAATATACAGGAAAGTACTGTTTCATTGCTAAGCATCGGAGCCCCAACAACTTTGTTTTACGTTTATCTCCTCCGCCACGCACCCCTCACAGTCGTCGCTGATGATCGACCTCTGCCACCGCTGTCGTTCATAGCCTTTAATTGGTATCAGAGCATTTGTATGATCCCACTCCGTCGTGCTCACGGATCTCTGTCTGATCGCCAGTACCTTCATTTTGTCAGTGTAACCATGCCGGCGACAGCCTCGGGGCTTGACACTAAGGCCAAATACGCGAGGGTCAGCATAGTCACGACAAAAAAATAAAATAAAAATGCAGGAGTCACCACCTAGTCTATTAAAATGTAAGACGAAGAAAACCATAAAAAGAATCGTGCAGATAAACCAATGAAAATCAAGTCATAAACCAGAAAATGGGTAAGGATCCCTATTACGCACGAGAAAGGTGTTAGGCACCCTCGTGCGCCCGATAAATCGGTCTTTTATAGGTTTCTCATTTGCTTATGAAATGTCGACTTTTCAGCCTTTTCTGTACGTCCGAGGGCGATAGGCCATGCCATGCTAAATGAGTGGTGTCTTATGCTAAATAAGGGTGCATGGAGTGTAGGGGTGTGTCCTAATGCTCAGAAATATCACTCATATATCGGGCCAAGTGTCGACGCAAAGATATTGCTTAAAGAAGATCAAAGATCTAAGTATTTTAAGCGATTTTTCATCCTTGCTTTACTACATGCAATGTATGATCTAATATGCGTAGAAATGGTTAAAAACAGAAAAGGGTCTTCTTGGATATACCAAGGAAGAAAGCCAGAGAAAAAATGGAAGCAAATCGAAACTGAAAATCATGCTGAAAATCATGTGAAAACCTGCTGTGTGCTACTGAAAACAGGCTGATGCGCCACTTATGTGCTCCTATGTGGGCCAGAAAGATGTGCTGAGGGAAAACAGAAATCCATGCAGTACAAAATCATATGTAAATGTGCTCAAAAAATTATGTAATGTAAAGTTCTTGCAAAAATGGAAAATATCCTTCTAAAATGAAAGCCATGCAAGTATGAGAAGCTCATGGATCTTGTGCTCAAGGGCTAGTAGTCTCACACAAGGTCACATCCTACTCATACTGAATGAAAACAAGATTCAGCCATGTCACAGGATCATGGGCTGATGCATAGAATCTCCATAGAGGAGCAAAGTGCAATCAGCCTACCAGATTTTAAACTATAGACTGAATGTTCAAAGGGTAAGACAACTGGAAAAGCAATGTCATTTGTAATGGAAATCATGCATGCACAATCATAAAATACCAAAGAACCATCACTGAAAGAATCAGATTCAAAATCACGTGGGAAAACATGTAGATGATGATTCAAAAGAGGGTAATTTATTCTCTGATCTGTTTGGTGCACCAGAATGGTGCGCCAGAGTTGTGCTCTGGTTTGGTGCACCACCCTGGTGCGCCATATAGGTGCTCCAGAATGGTGCGCCTCAGAAATTCTGGATCAGACTGCAGTCTGATCTAGAATTCAGATTCAGAGAGGTAACTTCTGTTTATTAAGCCCGTTATGCAAAATGATAGAAACAACAATGAAATGAAAATGAACAGAAAACCCTTTTCTTTTATTTGATTAAAAAGCCAAATAAGTCATGGGTTTATTGCAGAAATGCTTATACAAGATCCTAAATAGCATGTATGAAATGATAAGCTCGACAAGATATACGCAAGTGATGAATATGTAAAGAAACATGTTTATTGCATATGCAAGTGCAAATGCACGGATCATGGATCCTAGTGTAAAGAAATAGAGATAATAAAAAACAAAACAAAACCACTCATAGGAACTACATGATGCAGATTTTTTAACACATGGATCCTACATGCAAGACTTTTATCATAAAACTCTCTTATATACACAGCATAAATCAGATTATAAGTTAAATTTAAGGCATGCTTTATCTTAATGCAAAAGCTGGAATTAAAGAAGAAGGGAAAGAGGGGACCTACCTCCCACGGTGTTCCTTCTTGAGATATCAAAGATAAAGGGATCCTTGTTGCTTTAGAAGGGGTGGCAATGCTCCAAAATATAAGGGAATGCTTGAGAGAAAAGAGAGTGGATTGCAGAAAACAGTAGATAGCCTAAATAGTCAAGGGAGGGAAGAAGCCTAAATAGTTGCCTATGGATGTCTTTATATAGGCATTTCTCAAGGGTAACTTCTAGAGAATACAAGGAGCCTCGTAAATGAAAAGCCTGGGAAGATTCCATGGCATATTCGTTGGCGAAGGTAACAGCCATGGGAGGTGGAAAGCCAGCAGCCAGCAGCCTGAGAAGTGGCTATGCGTCAGCTTGGTGCGCCAGGTAGGTGCGCCAGATAGGTGCGCCAGCCTGGTGCTCCAGCTAGGTGCGCCACTTCTGTGCTCCTGCTTGGTGAGCTAGCTAAATGCTCTACATTGGTGCTCTACCTTGGTGCTCTCCCCTACCTGTTTGGATTTCTAATTGGGCTGCAGGCCTGTTGCAAGCTTGGGGTTGGTCTGGCTAATGGGATTAGGTTTGCCACATCCAAAGCAACATCTGGAAAGCTTATCTATGAGTCACCTCAAAATCGGGGTGTCTACAGTCGGTGAAGGTAGCATATTTGAATATTTATTTGCATTATTGCTTGCGTTAGAGACAAAACGAAATCACTTGTCTGTTATATTGTTATTTTGATTATTAATTTATTGCAAGTATTAAAATAATAATAAGAATAACAATTATATTATTTCATTATAAGATTATTGCATGTCCAATTCATTTGAATATTTTTGGCACATAATTTGGTTATTGGTACTCATGCTTAAATATGCTTATTGTTAGAAATTAAATATTGCATGAAATGAGTTGTTAGTATTTCATTTAAATATTGCATGCTTAATTTGCTTTTGTTTGGTAGCTTAGTGAGTTGTTTTTAAATTGCATGAATAAAATAAAATAAAATAATTTAACCTGCTATACATTGTTATTTTAGCCATCATTAATTATTATTTTGAAAATTGATTTATTGCAAGTTGACATATAGTTGTGAAAAATTCTAATTTGAATATAAATTATATTTTATTATAGATTTGAAATATGGCCATTAATAAACTAATTACTGCTAAATTGGCTAAAATTGAGAAATAAAATGGAGGAAATTATGAGATATGACATAGGAAAATTAGATATACTCTTATCTATGACAATTTGGAACATAATATTGAAACTCTTCTTCCAAAACTTGATGATAATACTGTTGAGGTAGAAATTAAGAAATTAGAAAAGTGGAAATATGATGACAAAAAGGCAAGAAACCTTATGTTCATGTTTATAGAGAATAGTATAATTAAATTTTTTGAAATATATGACACTACATATAAATTGTGGAATGCTTTGAAGGAAAATATGATAAACTACAAAAATAAATACCCAACTTCTCTTTTAAAAGTATAATTATTGAAAAATGCAAAAAGAACGAAGTGTCATGAAACATGTTAATAATATGATTGTCGTGATTAAAGACTTATCTATAGTGGGAACTCTACTTCCACAAAACTTGCAAATAGCAACTATTTTAAATAGTTTGTCAACTAATTTGATATTGTAGCTACATCTCTTAAATCAACTTCACTTCAACTTTCTGAATTGCATACTAGATTAGGAATTAAGCAGAAAATTATGACTAATCAAAGGAAATATGAAGCAAATCTAAAAGAGATAAATACAGCATTTCATAAGCCAAGGTATCAAAAGAGTCGTAAAAGCAAAAATGACTCAAATAAGGCCCAATATAAATCAAACCAGGTACGAGGGTCTTGCCATCTATGTAGTCAATTCGACAATTTTAGAACAAATTGTCCAAATAAGAACGAAAATAAAGGCAAAAGCTCAGAATATGAATCATCCAACAAAAGAATTTATATTGGTGTGGTAGAATGCAACAATGTTGTGGTATTCACCTTCAATGATTGTGAATTGATTCAGGTGCAACCTGACACATTGCAAAACAAAGAAAGGATTGAAATCTTTTACAGAATTTAAACCTGGTGAATAACACATCTACATGGACAACAACACCGATCTAGATGTAGAAGGCATTGGTACCTACCAGCTTGATCTTGACGATAGTATTACAGTATTAAATGACGTCTTTTATGCTTCTGGTATGAGACGAAATCTAATCTTTGTTAGTGCTTTCATAAAAAATGGCTTATAAGTGCGTTTTTACAATAAGCATGTATGAATAGGAAATGAGAAGAAAGTCTTTGCTATGGGTTTTTATGTACCAGAACATGAATTATTTTACATTTCCGTGGTTGAAAATAAAATGAATAATATTGATGTTACTTCTGATTATTCCTTGTGTTCATCATCTAATTGTGATTTGTAGCATTTTGATTAAGACATATTAGTAAATCTAAAATGAAACAAATGATTAAATTGAATATGCTGCTTGATATTGAGAATTTTAATTTGAAAAATTGTCAACAATGCTTAATTGGAAAAATGACTAAGAAATCCTTTGGAAAAGAAATTAGGTTGAATGAATTGTTAAGCTTAATTCATTCAAATGTTTATGATCCACTTAATGTTAAAACTTATAACAATAAGGAATATTTTTTGACATTTATAGATGATTTTTCCATGTATACTTATGTTTATTTGATATCTCATAAAATAGAAGTATTGAGTTGTTTTAAGAAATACAAGATGGAAATAGAAAAACAACTTGGAAATAATATTAAAGTATTAAGAACAGATAGGGATGGAGAATATAATTTAAAGGAATTTAAATATTTTGTATAGAACATGGAATTAAAAGGCATACTATAATGTCTTGTACGTCATAATAAATTGGTGTGTCTGAAAGGAAAAATAGAATTTTAATGAATTCCGTTTGGTGAATGCTTTCACATTCTAGTATCTCTAAAGAATTTTGGGGAGAGGCTATGTTACAGTAAATTATGTACATAATAGAATACCTACCAAATCTATTCTAAATACACCTTATGAATTGTGGATCAGAAGAAAGCTTAGTTTAAATAATTTAAGGAAATGGGGTTCTATAACACATGTGTTTATTCTTGGACAATTAACAGATAAGTTGGATTCTAGAATTTTAAAATGCAGATTTATAAACTATTGCGAAAATTCATTTGGTTATAGATTTTTCCATAAAGAAAAAGAGATAATTGAATATAGAAATGCTACATTTCTAGAAAATCTAAAGGAAAAGGAACAAAATAAAAATGATAAGGAACCTATGCTAATAAATGATGATTATTTCAATGATGTTTCGGAATCAAATCTTGAGAATGAAGGGGAACATCAACCTAATATGGAAAATATAAATGAACTCATAGAAATTATAAGTGGAAATCAAAATGAGCTTATGAATGAAAATGGAGAAACTGTAGATAGAAATGTATAAGAGTAAGTTCCTATTAACAACAAAAGAATGAGATTTGAAGTTTCATGAATGAATAATTATCATTTATATTCTTGTGAGCCTTTATGTTTGTTAGTTGAAATGGAAGAAGAAAATCATATGAAACCCATAACATATAAAGATGTAGTTGAATTATATGAAAAGGAATTATGGCTGGAAGCCATAAATAATGAAATTGATTTAATGAAAAAGAATGAAGTTTGAAAATTATGTGATTTACCTGATAATAAGAAGGTTATAGGATGTAAATGGATATTTAGGAAATAGTTAAAGGTTGATGAGTCCATTAACAAAGATAAGGCTCAATTTGTTTTTTTTTTGTCAAAGGTAAGTATTTAATATTATAAAACAGACCTCAGCGTATGCCAGGGGCCAAGATAGAGGAGACAAAATTAGGCAATGTTCTTGCCAATATTACAGACGGCCAAGGATGGCAGAAATGTTCAATAAAAGAAAGCAAAGGAAACAGAAGGCGAATTACTGCTCCATTGCTTCAACAGGAGGCGCAGCAGCAACAGCTGGAATAATGGAGTCCGAGGAGGTGGGATGTAACATCTGTGTTTGGATTTTTCCATTTTAATATAAATCATGGATTTCTTGTAATTATTTGTTATGGTTTATTAATGGTAAATCCAATTTGTGGTTGTTGGTTGTGGGTTCCCTCTGTATTCTGTGCTTTGGTTTCTCCCCTGTGGTGTG
>JAMKQA010037512.1:0-14804 GCA_024699735.1 Posidonia australis | reverse complement strand
ATGGCTTTTGAAAAAGAATTTGGTTTTGGGATTGAATTCCCAAGTGATTATTTAGTAAAAGAAAGGATGATTTTCAAAGGAGAAAACCAAGTTTTTTGCAAAATGATAAGAAACGAGTTTCTTTTGGTTTTGCCGAGTTTTGTTTGTGGTTGTGTATTTTGGGGGGCGTACTAGGTGACTTAGATGTCACTCACGCGTGCTATTTGATTTTCAGGTGCAGACCGTGTGCAGTCGTGTTTCGGTGCAGGAATTGGAGCTTCTAGCCGCACATTGTGATCCTGAAGGTGAGCCTTGGTTATAGTTATATTTGTCTCTGTAATTAGTGTAATTATGCTTGGGATACTGTGATTTGGTAGCGTGCCCGGGATTGGGGCGTTACAGTGGCAGTGCAGAACGCCGTGGTCGCTCCTCGGTGGACTGTTTGTGACTAGAGTTAGGTTGCTTGGCGCCGAGCTTCCCTACTCACTGTGTGTGGTTTTGGCCATTGAGGACCTTTGCTTGTGGCTTTGGGCTAGTAGAACTCTGGTTGTGGTTTTGGCCGGTGTGGACCTGATTTATGAGGTTTTGAGAAATGGTTTGCGAAATGAATTTAAAAGGGAAAATTGATTATAGTCTTGTTTTCCTTGATTTTTCCTTAGAGTGCGTACTGGGTGACGTTTGTCGCTCATACGTTTTACTCGTGTTTTGGTTTGCAGGTGCAGGCATGCAGAGAGTTAGCGTAGTATATATAGTCTGGTGTCTCCTAACCGCACACACAGGTTCCTGGTAGTTAGATATTTACTGTTTGTCTTCAATTTTTCCGTAATTTAATTTGTTTTAAATTATTATGGAAAATGTGGAGCGTGACTGAATGATATGGAAATATGTACTCAAATGTTGCTGAATCTTACAAAGCATGGATCTTTGAAGCTCAACATCTACCAATATATGAGCTAGTAGACCACATACAAGTACAACTAATGGGAATATGTCCAAGAAGGATGATTCAATCTAGCAAGTGAATGACTCACTTGTGTCTCGGTGAACTACTTATTAGGTAATCATAGTGAACTTGTGGTTTCTCCTTGGTTCTTTGGAATGTAATAAAACTTGACATGTTGCAACTCGTGAAAGTGTGGACTAAGTATAGGACGTAATGCCCATGATCACAATGCAGCTCATGACCCCAACTTGTAATTTATTTCATGAGAAGGTGTGCTTAAGACATTTTCCCTCTTTTCCGTGACTTCAGTGCATACTGCTTGTGAAATTTGCTAAGAGGAAACGGGGGCATGCTTATAAAGGAGGGAGAGAGTGGTGTTGAGCCAAGAGTAAAAGAAAAAGAAGAAGAGAATAGCAGGCTTGAGAGAGAGAGAGAGAGAGAGAGAAAACTCGTTAAGAAAAGAAAGAATAGAAGAAACACTTACGAAGAAAGATGAGGAAAGAAGAAACTAAGAAACACACGTCCTACCTTTTTATTTTCCTTCGTTTGAATTTAAGTTCATTGGAAATAAGTTGTGAGGGATGATTAGGATGTATGGTAGAGATCTTGTAATTTTCCGTGTGATTTGTAGTGGATTTTCAATGTGTTTTTGTGTGAATTCTTATTGGTAGGTGCTTTTGAGTTCTCTAGCTTTAATCTTGTACGTCTTGGGTTACAAGTGTTGGATTCTTATGATTCTTATTTCGTGACTTGTGGTGAGATCAATGAGATTTACAAGTTCAATAATTTCATTGTTTTTTCTGCACTTTGCTGGTCACCGTGAGCAATGAAGTGATAGGTTTTGATTGTCTCAAGGAACTCTACGCTGAAGACGTCGGCTTCAAGGGTGCATGGGAAAGCGCGGCATGAAACAACAACCAAGCAAGGGCATGCTAATAGAGGACGGCTTCTTGTTTCATGAAACCAAGTTGTGCATTCGACGTTGTTTCAGTACTATGAGAGCAAATCATCTATGACCTCCATAGTGGTGGGCTTGGAGGTCATTTGGGACGTGACAAGACCAATATTGCTCTTGTCTCCGAAGAAGAGCAATACCTTTGGCCGCAGTCGAAGAAAGATGCAGCCAAGCTCATGTGCGACGGAGTCCGACTTGTCAAGTTGCCAAGGGTCAAACTCAGAATACTGGTATTTACAAACTGTTTCCTATTTCAGTTGCAGCAGACACCTATATTTCTATGGACTAAATTCCTCCTCAACTTACCGCATACTTAAGGACTCTATTTTTGTGGTAGTGAACAGGTCCTCAAAGAAACCAACTACCATGGTATAGTTGATCAGGAGGAGTGGAACTTCCACTTCCCTTCCAGGTTCAAATGTCACAGACCACAAGGAGAAAAGATATGCATATCAAAAAAAAAAACAGGTCCTCAAAGATGACACATTTCATTCCATGCCGGAAGGTGACCTTGTTGTGGTTTTCTTGCGCAAGGAACGCTTTTCCTTTGGCACATTTAACAACAAACTAAAGAATAAAAGGTATGGCCCATGCATGCAATACCCTGGAGAAGATCAACGATAATGCGTATGTCGTCTAGATCCCAGACACTTTCTTTGTCTCGTCTTCCTTCAACGTACGCGGCCAACTTGTTTTGAGTATTTCCCGTCCAAGTAGGCTACTTCCGTGAGATTCGAATCTGAGAAGGAGATGAAAGTTCCACTCTTCTCGGTCAACTACATCATGTTAGTTGGTTAGGCTACTTCCATGTTGAATGAAAGCTCTCAGGCAGGGCTGACTGATATTGTGGGACACGTGAGCAAGTTGCCATGCAAAAGTGCAAGAGATGCAGGAGTCATGCAGGGCATGTGGGCTCATGGACGAAGACACCAACTCATGCATGCACGTAAAGGTGAATATGGTCAATGCCAATTTCCATGCAGGGGAGTTTGTCAGCAGTAGTCAAGTTCTAAGCAAGTCTGTTATTTGGAAGTTTAAATAAGCTAGTTTCTAATTTGTAATAGTTTGTTATCTTTTGTGGAATCTCTCCTATATAAGGGAGAGGGTGGACGGAGAAGGAGATTGAGATTGAGATTGAGATTTTTCTTTGATCTTTTGAATGAAATTTAAACTTTAGCTTGCCAACTCTTCGTGGGTTCAAAGTGACTTGTTCTCGGTGGATTCCAAGAACACCACTCTAACTGCGTTAATAATGGTATCAATCTATCCAAGGCGAACTCTATCAGATTTTACGTTAAACCGTAGGAGCTATAAGCAGTTAAGTAGATTTTAACGATGTTGGAAACATCACTTCCACACTAAAAAGTTACTGATAGGCAATAACAAGAAAATAGAAGCTGCAGATGCTCAACTTTTACGCGGAAGTACTTCCTCTTTTAGGTCACTTGCAGAATAACCTGGTCCAGAGACAGGACTTAAACATGCATAACCATAAAGTCATAGAATAGGTTGGGTCGCATTTTGATTTGGTTTACATGAGCTTGAGCATTTGCCGAAGCTAAACCGGTAGTTCTAGGAGATATGTCGGACATTCCCCCGTTTCCCTCCACTTTTGTTTCATGAAAGGAGCAAGATCCAACATATGTTTCGCAATGAACAGAGGCAGATAAAGGGCATTTGGTCTAGTGGTATGATTCTCGCTTAGGGTGCGAGAGGTCCCGAGTTCAATTCTCGGAATGCCCCCTACCCCGTACCTTTTTTTCCTCCCAGAAACCATTTTTAATTTAAATCTTTCCTATATTTAATTTCCTAATCGAAGGGTGAATCTAAAGCGAGGATTTGATGCCGGACTAGTCTGGACACAATCTCAAATTCAAGGCTTGCACATCTCGTGGCTTGTGCCGTGACATTTCTTTCTAAAGTTTTTTTGTTGCCGGAGTTGTCCAGATCCGGTTCTTGTTGGCAAACATTTCCGTTTCTTTCTAAAACCTTCTGGGCCTACGTCTCAATTCCCAATTACCTCACGAGCCCAACAACCCATTGGGCCCAAACCCAGCGTTGGTTCTTCTTGAGCATCATCAAACTTGACAATCTTGCTAGCTCCAAGCATTAGCTCTGGGCTCCAACCGATGAGTCCTTGATTTGATGAAACCACATCATTCAACATTTGAAACATGTGATCATAAATATATTTATTTGAGGATAATTGCATTGTGACTGGTTGGGTGTATCATTGCTGCACTACTTTACGATAATAACGTTATGCACTCCCTAATTGCATTGTGATCATAATAAGAAATGCGGTCGTTGAAAGTTTTTGACACATTGTATATTTTTTTGCTTACAAAGATGCCTTGAAGCCTTTGAAAACGTTCTGTGTAGATCAAATCTTACACCAATCATTTCAATTTGTTACGTGATTCACAAAAGAAAAAGACAATTATTGCATTAAATAATTTATCATTGAAATTACAATCCAAAATAAAGTTTCACAACAAAAAACAAAATAAATAAAAAACATTCATTTAACCATTTAGTTTCCACCGTAGAAGTCAATGTATCTTTTTTTTTTCTCAATTTATATTTCAAATTCATATTTTGCATCTTTTCTCAAGCATCGTACTAGTCTTTGAGACAAACTGAGGTTTCAATCGATTTCTTCAATAATTTACATCTCTTATTACTTAAGTCTTTTTTACCTGGAAAAAAAACAGACTCCGATACCACGATGGATGTCGAAATTGTTAATAAATGTTACGCCATGAGTGAAACTGTAGGATGTCTTTATGAAATAATAGGCCATTAATTTAATAAATTTTAAATTAATTTCATCATCTTCGATAAAACAAAAGTTATAATCTAAAGAACTTTCTAATTCATCGTTATTCATTACTTTTACGTCTTTTTCTTTTTTCCTATTATTTTACCTCACATTGCAGAATCCTTGTCGTTTTCCCTTGTTATAGAAATAAAGGTGGTAACATTAGAACTATTACTATCAAATTAACTAACATATTCTTTAAATAAATTATACAAAAAATTCTTTAATTTTATTAACATATTCTTCTAATTTTTCAAGTTTATTCAATTTTGTATAAAATTTTATCTAAAATAACCATGCAATTAACTAATTTATGCATAAGATCAATTATTAATGTTAAACAATATCGTATTGGTAGAAATGGAAATCGGACTGGGCCGACCCTGGGTCGTCCAGGCCGGGCTGTGGATCCCAACAATGGATCGGACCGGGCTGGGCCAGGCCCGTCGTGGGTCGTGGGCCTTGCCGAGCCCACGTGTCAGGATCGCTCAGGCCCGTAGAGTAGGTCCATTTTGACCCATAAATTAGACTAGGCCTGGTCAAGCCAGGCTAGCTTGGAAATTTAAAAAAAAAAAACAAACAAACAAACCAAAAGGACCCTGGGTCGTGGGCCGGCCGGACCCGACCCGGCCCACCGACGGGCCATGGGTCGTGCTGGGCCCATGGCCTGCCAATATAAGCCCGACTCAACCTGGTCCAGCCTATGGGCCAGCCCAACACGATCATGCCTTTGTTTTTTTGGACTGGACCGGTCCAATTGTACATATTGGAGGATCATTACAATAATTTCTATATTTATGCTTCATTAGTGCAATAATATTTTCAAAACATCTAGAATATCTATAAGTTGAAAAAATGTTAGACATTTTAAAAAGATTAAGTAAAAGAAAATGACTAGTAGGATAATATTGCCTAAATAATTCCTTAGTAGCATCATAAAAAGGTTTTAAAATTTTATGAATTATAGTATAATTATTCTAATCATCATCATCATTCAAAAGCCCTTGTGAGTTGTGATCTTCCATTATAATAGATTGCAATTAAGTTACTATATTTCACATGATAAACTAAAAGCCATTTGTATTAAAATATCCTTATATTAAATGAAATGTTTGTGTATTATATTTTTAGTTATATTTCTAAAATAACCTTTAAATTGTGGATTTAAGTATGTTTGCATACAAGTTTTCAATTTTTTTAAGAAAATATAAAAGGTTGTTCATCTTGAATTATAAATTTTATTAATCTACTTTTGGTTTCCTGAGCAAAATATTTCCAATTAATTGTACTGATGTTAGATCCTATTTGTAGTAATTGAGATTGTTTTAAATCTATTGATCACTTAGATTTAATTTATCTAAATAATTTTTAATATGCCTATTTAGATCATCAGTACCTCTACCTTAGGACAATTATAATAATTACAAGTGTATTTTTTATCATTATTTTTATCTTTTGTTAAATATTTCCAACACTTAGTTGTTGTCTTCCTAGCTCTATCACTAGCTGTGGATTAGGTAGTTAAAGTTAAATTTTCATTTGACTCTTGGAATGTAATATATTCTAGATTTAAAGAACCAACCATTATAATTAATTAAAATAATCAAGTAAATAAAATAATAAATTAAAAAATAAACAAAATAGAGGAAATAGAATAAAGAAATTGAAAGGGTTAGAATTAGAAAGATTTGGAGTGAAAGCAAGCAAAGGTAGAGGTGAAGGTGAAGAGGCGGAATTGCGAAGTCGAAATCGGAGTGGAGGTAAAGACAAGTGAAGGTCGACTCAAGTGTGTGACGGTGTGAGAGTAGAGAATGTGTTGAAACTTGAGAGAGTAGAGAGTGTCGAGAGAAGTGTGAAAAAAAGGGAATATGAAGGAAGGGTATTTATAGAGTATATAAGAAGAGAGAGAGAAGAGTGAGGTTTATGAAATTTTTTTAAGAAAAATCCAACGACTGGAATTCCACCGTTGGTCAACTTCAGCAATTGAAATTTCTAACTCTTGGGGGCAAAGTCATTTTTTTTTTAAGGGTTGGGTATCAATTGGAGGCAGGACGTAGGACTGGTGGGCTATGTGTCGGCTAAGTTAGATTGGGTCATAAGTAAGGTCTAGCCTGGGCCCATTATGGACTCAGGCTGAGCTCATACCAAGGGGTGTCCTGCCTACTTGATAAGGGCTAGGCTAGCTTGACTCCTGCCCCTAGCGGGCTAGGCTAAGCTTGGGCCCATGCTAGGTTGGGCCTAACACAATTTACACATCTAACCGTAGGTCCTACCACTATGTGAGTTTTAACTCTTGAGCATGAATTGTGGTAGGATTTAGTGTACATGTAATGATGTTCTAAAATTTTTCATTATTAAAGACATTCTTTTTAGGAAGTTTTCTAAAATGATAGAAACCTACGTTGGACGATGAAGTAAACGGGCCTTGAGCAGGTTGACTTGTGACTCGAATTTTCAGAGTGTACTATTAGGATATGGTTATTAAAGACCACGTCCGTTATAGAGTAAATTAAGGAGGCGTTTTTGGATAAAGGGGTATGAAGAGATACTAACATCCTCTATAAAAAGGAATGTTTAAAAAGAACATACAAAAGGATTTTTTTCCTTGAAATATTCATAATCCTAGAACCCTAATCTCTACAAAATCCACAGTCAAAAACGAGATCACGCCATCAAGTGATATCAGAGTTAGATTTCTTACCTTTTTTTCGTCGATCCCGAGATCACAATCTGGTTTTCTTCCTTCCCACAGTGTTGTCTTCTTATATAAATTTTAGGGTGAATCTAGGTCTCCACATCTTGATCTAACTATTGATCCCCATCTTTGAGTTTTTCCCCAACCAATCCAGCCTCCTCCTCCACTACCGATCAACCATCAATTAGAGTTGGAATCCGGACTGGGCAGGGTCGGCCCGGTCCAAAAAAACAAAGGCCCGACCGGGCCTGCATCGGGCCAGGCTGACCCATAGGCTGGACCGGGCGGGGCTTGACCAGGCCTTTGTTGACAGGTTAGCCGGCCCACGGTCTTTCTGGTTTGTTTTTAAAAAAAATAATTTCCGGCCCGACCCGACCCGACCCAGTCTAATTTACGGGCTAAAATGGACCTACTCTACGGACCTAGCACATGGGCCTGACCTGATCAATTTCTAGGATACATGGGCCGAGCAGGGTCGGCCCGATTTCCATGTCTACCGTCGATGCCTCTTGTGGGCTTCTAAGTCACTATCAACCTTCTCCAACCCTGTCCTGGTCTCCGCAAGGCACCGACACCCTTCCCCCAACTTTCGTGCACCGATGCACTTTCGTTTCGATCGATCCTGAGAGAGGACAAAGAAAGGGGAGTGGTGATGCAAGCGGAAGAAAAAGGGAAGGAGATTGGGAGAGGAAGGAAGGGGGTGAAGGACATCGCGAATAAAAGAAGAGGAAAAGGGATTAACCGGTTTGTATTTTTTACTCATAAACCGTACGTTATATTTCTCTCGTTTCAACTATTTCAGTTTCATTTCTCTTGTTTTATTTTTATACCACATATGACTAAGCCTATAAACGAGGAGGGTAAAAGCCCACAACTCGCCTCGACCCATCCCGTTTTATAAGGGTAAGGGTTAACAATTTTTCAACCTGTTATCCGTTTACCCGTCACCCGCTTTACTCGCGGTCTCATACGGTTTGGGTAAGGATTATTATACACCCGTCACCCGTTTACCCATTATATAAGGGTTATTATAGTAATTTTACATTAACTATATAAATATAAAATATTATATATATATATATATATATATATCTTCATTATAGAAATTCTAAATCCTATTAATATAATTTTTCATTATATATACGTATAGTTATATACTTATATCGTTATATGTTATAACCTAATAAAATCCTAAACGGTTTGATTGTTTTCCTAATGTATGTGCACGTAATATTTAATGTAGGTACCAATTTAATTTTGGATTTAAAATTTTAAAGTTAGTTTAGGAGACTAAATTTTCAAAGTTCCAATTGAACTCTGAATTTGGATTTTTAAAGCTATATTAGGCTTTATCAGTGTCATCATCATAGAATTCGTAAATCTACCCAATTACCCGTTGTATATCCTATCACGGGTAATTTGGCGGGTAAGGGTAGAAACTTAGAAAATACGGGTCAATACCCTCTTCGTTACCCGTTAGAATTTAAAAGCTAAGGGTATAGGTAAGGCTTTACCTGTCCTGTATCCGCCCTGTTTATAGGCCTACATATGACCTCTTATTTTACTGATTAATTAATTACAGATATCAAATAACTTAATCACTGATTATCATATAACTTGATACATGCTTGATTAAATACAAATAACCTGATTTTACTGTAACTTGCTTATAACTTGATTTTACTGTTAGTTAATCATATAACTTGATCTTATTGTAACTAAAATATTTGTTTAAATACAAATAGTGACAAGATTTAGTCAGTTACAGAATATTTATGTTCTGTTTTCATTTCATTGATTATTGAATATTGTTTATAGTTTGATTTACTACATATGTTTTATTCTGTCTGATATTAATTGTTATTTCATGTTAATTTTGTTGTCATTAGTTGATTATTACATTATTTGATTAAAAAAAGGGAAATTAGGTATTTGATTAAAAATTAGTTTTTATTCCTATTATTAATTTTTTTTCTTTAAATAAAAAACATTTCTTATTCTTATTGTTAATTTGTTACTATATCATTTAAGTTAATATTTGTTTTAGTTATACATAATTCTTGACACATTCATATATAGACTTAATTAATCTTGTTAAATATTGTTCAAGATAAAATTAGAAAATTATTTTCTCTAGGTTTACTCAAATGACTGCTAACAAATTAATCATCACTGAGTTAGCAAAGATTGAGAAATTGAATGGGATAAATTATGAAATGTGACATTAGAAAATAAAATATGCTTTAATTCATGATAATCTGAAATATGTCATTGAATCGAATATTTCGGAATTTAACAATAATGCTTCTAAGGTGGAAGTTAAGAAACAGAAAAAATGACAAATTGATGACAAAAGAGTAAAGAATCTCATATTTATGTTTATGGAAGTCAGTCTCATAAATTTTTTTGAGACTTATGACACTTCACAAAAATTATGGAATGCTTTGAATGAAAAGTATGATAAAACTACGTACTAAAATAAATATTCAACTTCTCCTTTAGAAGTATAATTCTTGCAAAATACAAGAGGGACAAAGTGTCGTGGAATGTGTGAACAACATAATTGTCATAACAAAAGATTTATCTATTACTAGAACTCCTATTCCAAAAAAACTACAAGTGGCAACTATATTTAATAATTTGCCAAATAGTTTTAATATGGTGACCACAATTATGAGATCTACCATATCTCTTCAACTCTAAGAATTGCCAGCAAAATTGGGAACTGAACAAAATATTATGACTAACCATCGAAAGGAAGATTTAAATCTGGAAAAAGCTAATTTTAAGCATCAGAAGTCTAAGAAAGACAAAGACTAAAACAAAAGGACTAGACCAAATAAGTCACAGTTCAAAAACCAATTACAATCAAAGATGCCACAGAGATCATGCCATTTGTGTGGTAGTTTTGGCTACTTTAGAGCAAATTGACCAAATAAAGATAGAAATAAAGACAAAGCTTGGAATAGAAACGCAACAAGAGAGTCTTTATTGACGTAGTGGAATACAATAACATCGTTGCGCTAAGCTCAAATGATTGATGGATTAATTTTAGTGTTACCCATCATATTGCAAAAACAAAGAAACAACTAGAATCTTTCAAGGAATTCAAAGCTAGTGAGCAATGCATCTACATCGGAAATAACACGTATCTAAATGTGGAAGGTGTTGATATCAAAGGCTTCACTAGATAGGGGGTAAATAGTGATTTAATAAGTAATTATTCAATTTTAAATTTTGTTTGACAATTTGCACAATGTCAATCTATTAATAAGTAAATAAGCTAAATTGAAGAATTTGAATATTAAATTAAAGCATACAAAGAAAGGAGATGAGAGACAATGAATATGAATATAATGATTTATAGTAGTTTAGCCTCTCCGACCTAGTCCATTCCCTAAAAAAATCCCTCAAGAGTTACCTTAAATCTGATCTTATTCCGAGCTAAGATTGTGTCATACATCATTGACAAATCCTTGCCAAGCTCTACAAAAACTACGATTCTCTTCTCACAACCGGAGAAGAACTTTTACACTTGTATTTTACAACTCTTTTTTTATAATCTTCCAAACTTAATTTGGCTAAGTGTGTTGGGAAAAGGACTTTCCTATAATGAAGAAGAAAGACAATCACACACACAGAAAATCGAGAATTTACGTGATTCGGCAAATTACCTACATCTACGACCATACCAGGGTTCTTATTTTTTTTCTCAAGATTCTGTAGGGAAGTCCTTTTCCCAACAACACCAATTGTTGGAAAAAGGACTTCCCTTTGATACCAGTTGTTGGAAAAAGAACTTCAGTCCTTTTCCCAACAATCGGTATCAGAGCTTTGTTGGGAAAAGGATTTCTCTATAGAATCTAGAGGAAAAAAATAAGGAAGAACAAAAACAAGCATACACGCAGAATATTGAGAATTTACGTGATTCGACAAATTACCTACATCCAAATTCACATTAGGGTTCTTATTATTCTTTTTCTCAATATTCTGTAGGAAAGTTCTTCCCAACAATGCTCTGATACCAGTTGTTGGGAAAAAGACTTCCCAACAAACTGGATGGATGGGAATAGACTTTTTCTTACCTTAGGGGAATTTCTAATTGTAGACATCCCAATTTTACAATTACTTGGCAACTGGCTCCTCTGAAAGATGCTCTGGTTGCAACCACCACCCCCAAACCCTAACTCCACCAAACCCTAAACCCTCAAGTCCACTTAAGCCCACATAAACCCAGTCTAACCTAATCAAAGCAAAAACCAATAATTAAAAAATCCAAACCAAAATTAAACAAAGTCCACCTAAATCCACTTAAAATCCTAATTAATTAAGTAAAACCCTAATTAAAACCAAAATTAAAGAAAATCCACCTAAATCCACTTAAAACCCTAATTAATCAAAATTAAACATAATCCACCGAAATCCACTTAAAACACTAATTAATTAAGTAAAAACCTAATTAAAACCAAAATTAAACAAAATCCACCTAAATCCACTTAAAACCTTAATTAATCAAGTAAAAATCCTAATTAAAGTCAAAATCGAATAAAATCCATTTAAACCACTTTAATCCATTTAAATTCAAGAAAAAAACCTAAATTAAACTCAAGACCATAATAACCCTAATTTAAAGTCAATTAAGCTAAAAACCCTAATTTAAACTCAAAACTTTAATTAAAATCCAAAAAACCATAATTAAACTAAAAACCCTGATTAAAATCTAAAAACCCTAAAGTAAACTCAAAGTTCTAATTAAAACACAAAAACCCTATTTTAAAAAAATCCTTAATTAAAACCCAAAACCATTTTAATCCATTTAAAACTAAAGTAATCCATTTAATTAAAATTAAATGACCAAGTAAAACCTTAATCAACTTAAAAGGTTAAAACACAAATAAATCCATCCTAAATCTCAAATTAATTATTAATCATCAAATTAATCCAAAATTAAACCACTAAAACAAAACAAAACAAAACAAAAAATCTAAAAGACCATTACGAGGTCCCAGCTCAACACTATTTCATTCATACATTAACCAGAAACTTAGGAAACCAAAGAAAATAATTCTCGTGACCAACCCTTACCATCGGCGACCTCCCAGCATCTCCGGCGATCCTAACTGCACCCACTCCCTCCATCCCTCCTTCTCCACGTAACATCAATTGCCTTCAGCCTCATTCTACAACTTCTTCCCCTCTCCTAGCAATAAAAACCCACCGCAGAGGAGGAACCGGAAAAAAAAAACTGGAAGGCCTTGCCGGAAAAAGGCTCGTCGTCGACAGCCCTTCACCCACCATTTTGGCCACCGATTCAACCCCCGCGAGAGCATACATAGCACCCCTCGAAACCTAGTCACTTACCCCACGTCCAGGGCATCTCCTCCAACCTTTTTGCAACCCGGAAGCCCTAGCCTCCATCGCTAGAGCATCGACTCAGAGAAGCGCCGTCAAGCTTCACTAGGGAGGCACACCTTTCGTTCAGGTAATCCCCTGTCACGCCCCACATTTTCCACAATAATTTAAAACCAATTAAATGACGAGAAAATTAAAGCCAAACAGTAAATATCTAACTACTAGGAACATGTGTGTGCGGCTAGTAGACTCCAGACTATATGCACTACGCTAACTCCCTGCATGCCTGCACCTGCAAACCAAAAACATGAGGAAAAACGTATGAATGACAAACGTCACTCAGTACACACCCCAAGGAAAACCACGGAAAACAAAACTATAATCAATTTTCCTTTTAAATTCTAGGACCATGCCAACTCGGGGGTTTAGCGTGGAGTCGTGCTAGAGGGAGGAGATCATAGTCATGCCAAGATGGCGAAGGCTCAAGATAGGATAAAAATAAAAGAGAAGGAGTCGCCACCTAGTCTTTTAAGGGAAAGACGAGGAAAACCACAAAAGATTGAATGCATGAGATGCAGATGTGAAGGCTGGATGTCTGCTAACCAGAGGATGGATAATGATTCCTATTACGCACGAGGAAGGTATTAGGCACCCTCGTGCGTCCGAGAAACTCGATCTTTCTAGCCTAAATCTCTTGCTACGACTGAATGAATGTTTGCTAAGCCTAGATCATGCTCTGAACATGCTAATGTGAATGCCATGACAAGACTGGATGGATGTGTGAAGAAGTTCATGTAAAACGGGCAAACTTGGATATGTAAAGTAATTCACATAAAATGACGATGTTTTTGGACTGATTGCTCAGGAAAATCATATTGATGTCAAAAGATGGAAAATGGGATCAACCCAAGTTCTAGGAATCATAAAAAAAGGTTGTGAAAATCAAAAAGGGAAAAATAGTTCGCAAATGGGCAAATGTGGGCCTTTCGGTCAGTTTGTGTACTCCCTCAAACGATGAAATCCAAATCAAATCAAAAATCTAAAATGTAGGACAAAGCAAATCAAATCAGATATCGGATAAGAAACTTTGAAGACAAAGTGAAAAAAGAAATCCACGAAGGAAAGGCGTGAGACGCCGGCTCGCTAAATAGGGATGCAAATGTGAGGAGAAATTATATGAAATGCATGGATGAGTGCCTAAATGTGCAAAAATTCTAAAGAATGGCTTAGAAAAGGACTATGCAAGACTGGATGCAGAATTGAGATGCATGCTCATGAATTGGGGGCATAGGGGCAATTTGGTCATTTTCTTGGTTAGGTGTGAGAAATGCTAGCGTGAGAGTGATGCATGGTCCAAGTTATGTCAAAATATGTACAAAACATCCAGAAGGTGTTATTTGCAAGAAAACATGAAGGGAAAAACAATAACACGATATAAACACAATAAAAGACATGTTTGGGGACTAAAACGCAAAATTCACAAAAAGAATAAGAATCCGGATGAAAACTACGTTCATGGCTTCTATTCTAACATGCAGATGATGGGTCCAATGTCAATGTGGTACTGAGATGTGAAAATTGCACTCGGGTAATTTCCTAAAAATTTAGGCTTTAAAGTGCAAAATTCACACATAAGTGCAAAGGTGACTAAAATGTGAGACTAAAGATTAATACACAGTGAAAACATGATTTTTAAATGGAATCTATGATTAAACGTAAAATATGAAATACAATTAGTGAAAAATATTCCAAAATATGCAAGAAAACATTTAAAACCATAAATGATGGATTTGAAAATAATCTAAGGGCCTATATGCAAATTGTATGTGCTCAAGAAGGGTTTAATGTGAATCTAGGGACTTTTATGCAAAATTTCATGATCTCATTATGATAAAATTGGGGTTTTATGTGTTGGAAAAATCCTTAATACATTTTGATGATAACAAATGTCTATTGATTATTTGACAAATAATCACTTAAGAAAATCTGATATACTCAAGTACTGAATATAAAAATCATTTATCAAAGGCACATTAGTCATATATAAGTAATATTCATA
>JAMKQA010037511.1:0-10612 GCA_024699735.1 Posidonia australis | reverse complement strand
AACCAAAACCCAAAAATGGAGGGATTAGAAGTAAAGAATTTGGAGGGATTAGAAGTAAAGAAATTTTGATTTGCTGGCACAGCTGTTGCGTGGAGACCGGGGCACCGGGCAGAAGACCGGAGTCTGGAGAGCAGAAGACCGGAGTCTGGAGAGCAGAAGACCGGGCAGAATCCACAGGCAGAGCAAGCACTTGAGAGAGTTGTAGAGAAAACTTGAGAATTTCGTAGAGTTGTGGAAAAAAAATGAAAGGTATAGGAGGATATATATAGGTAAAAATTAAGAATTAAAAAAAATAAAAAATAAAAAAATAAAAAATGGCCGTTGCTACGGGCCGGCCCGGACTGGGCCTACCCGGCGGGCCCCCGCAGGCCGGCCGGTCTGGCCCGGCACGGCCCGTGGCCCGACCCGGGGAGCTTTTGGGCCGGGCCGGGTGGGCCGGGCCGTTTTCCATGTCTAGACGTAACACATAGGTGATCATACCGTCTTTTGTCCAACAGATCATCAACTCAGCATTATCTCAATTTATCAAATGGATGTGAGAGGAATGTGCAATTGTATGGTATGTCACCATTTCCTCGTATGTGCCTCAACGAGAGCTGCAGTAGTGTTTAGAATAACAACATTAACACTTGTATGTCCTTAATTTGCATTCTAGTTGAATGCAAATGCAAATAGCACCTAACAAAAGTGTTTCATCTTCTTAATGTTGATGGATAGATTAATTCAGTTTCCATTCTCACTTGGGGACATTTTTTATGTAGGTGTCTACATATAAGGAATATGTTGGTAACTTTTTATTTTTCATAAAGACATAAGGAAGAAGAAATAACCGTATAGATATATTTATTAGATATTCATAAATACATAGTGAAATTTTCATTTAAATCAAACAACCATTAACCTCTAATCTAAAGGTCTTAAATTTCAACATGTTTTGTCAAATTTTAACCCTTAAATTTTAGATTAAAATTTAACGGTGAATATAACTTAGAATAGGATGAAACCTTAACACATAGTAGATTATATTATAGATTAACTAATTATATAATTAGATTTTATTTTAAAAAATAGAAAACTAAAACAAATGAGGTGCCTACAGGAAAATTTTCCTATAGGCACCTACACAAACTATTTCCTGTTCTCAAAATTACCGATTGAGCTATAGAACAATGTTCACCAAAGAGATAAAAATATAACTCTATCAATGAAACAATTAAAACTAAAAGTTTTATTTTTAAAAGTCAATCATTGAAAGATTCCTATTTAAAGAAACATAATGTCAACAATGACCAAGTATGATAATCGTTTCACGTATTGAAATTTATTAAAGAGAAAAGTTGATTAATAGATATGTCAATGCAATTATAATTGACAAATAAGTTTCTTTTCTTGAGAATTTTATTTCCTTTTCTAGTGAAAAACCAAGATATCATGTCACAATACAAGTGCACTTCAAATACTGGACTTTTTTTTATTTTACTTGTGTGATCACGTGCGTATTGCATGTTTAGGAAGTTTTCTGAAAAAAAAAAGAGATAAAAAATACTACAACTATGATTACTTTGGATCATTATTTAATTACAAAACAATTATTTATGCATTTTATTTTAGCCATGCATCCACTGTAGAAGTAAGTTAGTGATAGTATTGCATGTTTAGGAAGTTTTCTGAAAAAAAAAGAGATAAAAAATACTACAACTATGATTACTTTGGATCATTATTTAATTACAAAATAATTATTTATGCATTTTATTTTAGCCATGCATCCACTGTAGAAGTAAATTAGTGATACCACTGTAAAAAAAACATTCCAAATGGAAATTTCTTAAAATCAACCGTAGTTAATATTGGACTGTGGATGCAGTGAGATCAAGAAAAAATGATGGCATAAAATGATCGTAGAATAACAATAAATATGCACTGGAATGTCGATTGTGATGACCTATTGCGATAGTTGATCCAGTATTCATGACAGTAACTGTAATGACATGAACAGAAATGTAGAAGAGAAATCAACAAATTGGTAAATGAGGTGGAGAAATAACCTGAAAAGACGCAGGGAGTCTGTTGAGAAACCTAAAGGGAGAGAAGATTTTTAAAGTAAAGTAAGAGGAAAGCTACCAATACAGTAATTTACTAATTTGTGGACACTAAAATGAGATTTTAAATGAGATTTGACATACTATGTGTAATTATAACATCATTTAAAAATGCTAAACCATGCTCAAAAGATAATAACATCATTTTCTTAGTGATTTAATTTAATAATAACCTTTTATTTAGTTTGAATTTGGGTTTGGATTTAGATTCAATTTCAAGTAATTTATTATTTGAACTTAAATGAATTAAATTTGAATATTGATAAATAATAACTCAAACTGGATTAAAACTTGAGCTATTCCTTTTTAAATCATATAGAACTTGAGCAAGGTCTAGCTCTATGAAGTTTGGTTCGATCAACACACCTACTTTTACAGGAAATTCTGTTGTATCATGCAAAGCTAAAAAGGTCTACTTGTAGACCATCAAACAAAAAATAGAAAAATCAACATGGGCCGACCTTCCTTGTTTAGCCCACCCCAGACGAAATCAAAAAAGAACAAAGAAACTTTGGTGTCATTCAGGGGTGTATATGGATCAGGTTGGGTTAGATTAAGGATAAACCTACAATCTAATTCACATTATTTAGATAATTTTAGACCTATATCCAACTCATGCCTAGTCTAAACCCAATCCATCGGGTTGATCCTCGGTTTCCAGAATATTTTTTAAAAACTAATGAAGCACGCACATGCGATGCACATATCAAATAAGATGATTATTAGGAAGTCATTTAAGAACTAACTCATTGGAAATGAATAATATAATGAATAAAAATGCTAAAGAGAGTATAATTAATTGGAATTGTTATGTATTTGTAATATACACGACGAAATATGTTTGTAGTTTATGGATTTTAGTGATTGTAAAGTGACAACTTGGAATAATATTGTTAACTGATATGTGTATTGTGCATTGATCAATTGTATTTGGGATTTTTTTTGTCCATAAAATGTGTCATTTATTTGGTTATGTTGGATATTGTTATTAGATGTATGTAGTATTGCACATTTTGTGTACAGTGACTTCTAAATTGGACCAAATATGAAAAGAATTTCATATATAATTGAAACTGTAAGTATTGAAGGAAACCAAAAGGAGAAGAGAAAGAAGAGAGAGAAACATTAAAAAAGGAGTCAACTAATAGACATTCCAAAGAACACATGCACAACTTTGTTTCTTTCCTTCTTCCTTTCTCCCTCTCCTTCATTCCACCTTTAAGTCATTTACATTGACAAGAGTATCTAGAAAATACACATGGAAACACATACCAAAGGGAACCCCAAAATTAATTAGACCCTAAAGTCAATCAAAACAACACAAGAGAATGTAATGGAAGGTCATATTTGCTAAAATAAAGGAAATAAACAATAATTATACCTTTTGAGGTACTTCTTTATATGGTATTCGTAGAAATCCTAAAGCCTTGCATGCAAATCCGTTTAATCATAGGGGAAAAAATACAAAAAGATAGAGAAGACAGAAGCTAATTATAACACCTCATTTTTTCTAGAAGAAATCTTCTTTTTGAAGAAGTAGTGATTTCCTTTATGTCTAAGATGTTAATGTATTTCTTTGATTTTTCTTCAGCAATTTGTAGATGGAACAATTTTAGTGTCCAACTTTGAAATTTTATCACTGAGTGCTCTTCGGTCAAAGAAAGTAAGGTAAATGGCATACATGTCAAAACAGAATGTTTCTATTTTCGGATAAAGTGTTGTATGACTAACTTATGTTGCCATTGTTTGCAACTCAGTAGCATCTGAATAATGTTGTTGCAGCATAATCAAATAATGTTACAATTAGTGAAGATGTGTGATCAAGGATTTCGAGCCTCACCATGTACCTATAAAATTTTTTGATCTAATAGATTATAATTTGCATATAGGAAGAACCTCTTTGAAATTTAGGTAATTGATTTTGTCCAAATTTTGTATGAGGCGGGGAGATCTTCAGTAGAATATTGTTTTATGTGATTAAACAATTGATTGGTGGTGTATGTGATTGTTATGTGATTGATATAGTATTTTCATTAATTGATTGATTGTTATATATAATTGAATAATATTGATTGATAGTGAATATAAATGATACGTGTGTATGATTGTTATATGCATTGATATAGTATTTTCATTTTCATTAATTGATTTATTGTTATATGTAACTGAACAACATTGATTGATGGTGAATAGAATGCTACGTGTATGTGATTGTTATATGTATTGATATAGTATTTTCATTTTCATTTATATTAGAGTTGTTCTCGTTTCAATTAAATTATGGTTTTGTAACAAGAACTTATTTTTTATTGTCTCAAATCATATCATGTATTCACAATAGAATCTTTATGGATCCATAATTAATTAATGTATGAGCTTAACATAATGACACACATAGACATTTATCTATATTATTTTAAGAAGCAATAATTTTGTATCCGAAGGTTTTGAGGTAATAATATATGGTTTAGGAGTATATTGAGAGTATGTCATATAATTTAAGAGTATATTGACAGCATGTTATGTAACTCTCTCTACATTTATATCAAATTAAAAGATGCCATATCATGAGTATTATAGTTACTTGATTACTACATAATTTGTGAAGAGTCACTTAATTTTAAAGTAATTAATTGTATTAATGCACTATGCACTAACCTTGAAAGTAAATTATATATAAATTTACAAATAAATGAATAATTAACGTCAAGTGTAAACATACTCCTTTATTTTCATATTACATTTGAAAATGTATTTGTAAAAATTATAAATAAAAAAATGACATTCATAATTCTATATTTTATAATAGATCCTAATGTGCTATATATGTTGTATATATCTTTTTTTTTAAATTTCAATCCATTTAAAAATATTTTAACCATATAGATTGCATCACCATATTTAGAGTATATGCAATTAATTTTTCATTGCAAAATTGAGTTTCATAACTCCTTCATATTAAAGATCCAGATTGTTATTTAACATGTAAAATTAATACGTAAATTGTTCTTACTTGATTCACTGGTACAACCAAACATGTGACTTTCTCTGGCGATAATCATTATAGATTTTGGAACCTAATGTAATAGGGACCAATAGTTGAAGAATGAGATTAGATTTACTCAAATAAGAAAAATGCTTGATAAAAAAGGAAACAAAGATAAAAAAGGGTGTAAATTTGGTGTAGGTATCTACATTTAATGTAGTTGTAGGCATCTTTTTTTTTAAAATAAATACATAGAAGAAAAAAACTATATAGATATATTTATTAGATACCTATAAATATATAGTAAAATTTTCATTTAAATCAAACAACTATTATTCGTTCAAATTCAACTTGTTTTGTTAAATTCTAATTGTTAAATTTTGATTAAAGATTAACAGTAAATATAACTCAAATTAAGATGAAACTTTAATACATAGTAAATTATCATAGAGATTAACTAATTATATAATTAAATTTTATTTTTAAAAATTAGAAAATATAAAAAAAGATGTTTTCAGTAAAAGTTCCCTATACACACCTACAATGATTAGTTTCTATGACAAAAGGTTTCCTTGTACCATAAATCGATAAACTGCAAGGTTTACTCTAAAATTCTCTTGCTAACTGGGAAATTGGAATCCTCCTCGTCAGGTGGATCACTGATTCACTTCTCCCTTTGCTCCTATTGCCTTCGTTGTCATGTCTTCGTTGGAAATCAGGGCGGATTTGGATGGAGCGAGTGGGGGGTTTTGCTTACATTGGACTTATTAAAAATACATTATAGTAGTTATAATTTTTTGAAAATAATTCCATAAAGAATCCCTTTGACTTTGTGTCTCTCTCTTCTCTCTCCCATGAAAATTCCTTTGATGCTCTCTCTTCTCTCTTCCATGAAAACACATCCCAATCTGTAACACCCGTAAATTCATTTTGTAATTATTTACATTTTAATGAATTTATTCTTGGATGGGTGTTACTATTCCGAGGTTCGTTTGTGCGATTTTGTGATTTTGAGCTTGAGCCTCGTAGACCGGCTTCTGGTTGTATATTCCTATGCGTGGTTGGCACCGTGCATTATGGCACTGTGCTTGTGAGTCCGTGTGGGGCTTGCGTTTGTGGACCGGTTGGTGAGGCTTGTAGTTGGCCTCGTGCTGGGAGCTTGGTAGTTGGGCTGTGTGTGGTGTGGCTGGCGGGTGGTTAGAGACATGTAGGTGTGCGCAGCGGCTTCCTCCCTCACGTATAAATGCATGCATGGGGCGAGTCTTCTCTGGCACACCTCCCTCTCTTCTCCTCCCCGCCATCTTCCCCTCCCTTGTTTTCCGATGGTGGCCGAGCAGAGCGGGAGCACCAAAGCCCAACCAAGTTTTCCCCCCTTCCTTTCCTTTCCCTCTCTCCACTCCCCCTTCTTCTTCTTCACTCCTCCCCCTCTTTGCTGGTGGGTGTGCGTGAGGGGAAACAGAGAGAGAGACCGAGAGTGGGAGAGCGAGAGGTGGAGGTAGTTGTGGGGCTTAGTGTCGGCGTAGTGGGAGCGTCAAAGGTCAAAGAGGCTTCCGTGGAGGTCATGGTTGTTGGTGGTGGTCGGTGACTGGTTGGAGAATGCATTGGGTCGCTGGAGTGCATTTCAGGTACGTACCTCCAATCTAATGAGTAGAAATCATGTAAAACGATAAAATTGCCTAGGATGCATGTAATCTAGGCTAAATTTATTGTTTCAGAATTTTTGAGAATTTATCGTGGAATTTATGGGTATTTATGGTGGTTGTTGAGATTTAGGTTCTTTTAACTCCTTGTGCTTGCGAATTTATAACTTGCTGTGTGATGTATGGATTTCGATTTTGTTTGTTCGGATTTGGGGTAGACTCGAGGGTGTAACCATGCCAGTGACAGCCTTGGGCTTTGGCGTGAAAGGCCAAATGCACGAGGATCGGCAAAGTCACGACAAAAATAAAATAAAAATGCAAATGCAGGAGTTGCCACCTAGTCTATTAAAATGGAAGATGAGGAAAACCATAAAAACATGCAAATCATGCAATGGAAAAGCAAGTCATAAACCAGAAATGGGCAAGGATCCCTGTTACGCACGAGGAAGGTATTAGGCACCCCCGTACGCCTGATAAATCGGTCATTTAATAGGTTTCTCATTTGCTTATGGAATGTCGGCTTTCTCAGCCTTTACTGTACGCTCGAGGACGATATGCCATGCCATGCTAAATGTGTGTGGTGTCTTATGCTAAATAAGGGTGCAGGGTGTGCAAGGGTGTGTCCTAATGCTCAGAAGTATCACTCATATATCGGGTCAAGTGTTGATGCAAAGATATTGCAGAAATAGATCAAGGATCTAAATATTTCGAGTGATTTTTCATCCTTGCTTTACTACATGCCATATATGATCTAACATGCATACAAATGGATAAAAATAGAGCTATGCCCTCCGGATATATCAAGGAAGAAAGCCAGAGAAAACTGAAAGCAAATCGAAGTTGGAAATCATGCTAAAAACCATGCGAAAACTTGCTGTGTGCTACTAAAAACAGGCTGATGCGCCTGTTAGGTGTGCCAAACTGGTGCTCCAGTCTGGTGCGCCACCTATGTGCTCCTATGTGGACCAGAAAGATGTGCCAAAGCAAATACAGAAATCCATACAGTGCAAAGTCACATATGAATGCATTCCAGAAAATCATGCCATGTAAAATCCTTTGCAAAACTTGAAGGATATACTTTAGAAGTGAAAGAAATGCAAGTGCTCAAGTGAAAGAAATGCAAGAAATTCGAGAGAGGGCTAGGACCTTGACCATCCGATCGAAAGGTCAAGCCACCAGATTTCCTGCTTGGGGAAATCCGAGAGAAGCCAAAACTGGATTTTGCGCCCGCGAAAATCCAAGAGGACAAATGACATTGACCGCCTGGTCAAAGTCAACAAGTTGGATTTCGCGCCTGCGAAAATCCAAGAGGGCAAATGACATTGACCGCCCGGTCAAAGTCAACAAGCTGGATTTCGTGCTCGCGAAAATCCAAGAAGGCAAATGACATCGACCGCCCTGTCAAAGTCAACAAGCAAGATTTCGCGTCTGTGAAAATCCAAGAGGGCAAATGACATTTACCGCCCGGTCAAAGTCAATAAGCTGGATTTCGCGCCTACGAAAATCGAAGAAGGCAAATGACATTGACCGCCTGGTCAAAGTTAACAAGCTAGATTTCGCGCCTGCGAAAATCCAAGGAGCAGGATATGACCTTGACCGCCCGGTCAGAAGCCAAGAAAAGGATCTCGTGCCTGCGAGAATCCAAGAAAAGCAAAGGAAATGACCTTGACTGTCCAGTCAAAGGTCGACTCTGACCGCCCAGTCAGAAGCCATGGAAAAGGATTTCGCGCCCACGAAAATCCAAGCAAAGGAAATGACCTTGACCGCCTGGTCGACGGTCGACTTTGACCGCTTGGTCAGAAGCCAAAGAAATGGAAAAGGAAATGACCTCGACCGCCCGATCGAAGGTCGACTTTGATCTCTCGGTCAGAAGCCAAAGGACAAGGAAAAGACCTTGATCGCTTGGTCAAAGGCCGACTCTGACCGCCCGGTCAGAAGCCAAAGAAAAGGATCTCGCGCCCGCGAAAATCCAAGAAAAGCAAAGAAAAAGGACCTTGACTGCCCGGTCGAAGGTCAAACAAAAGGATTTCGCGCCCGCGAAAATCCAAGGAAAGAAGGGATAGATGGATCTCGTTCGCCCGGAGTGAGAACCCAGAAAAACAAAAGCGATAAACCCTGGATTGTCCCCCAGGAAGGAAGTTGGCTGCAACGGCACTGGGAGGGTCGAACTGCAATTGTGCTTGCTGTTGGCTCTGTGTCACGAAAACTGGTGTTCTTGCTAAGATGCATGTGCAATATCCTCTGGAGGAACCTTGCTGGAGTGAGTTTGCAAAGACAAAGCTGGGGCATGTCTGCAATTTTCTGAAACTGGGGCCTAGTTGCAAATTTCAGATTGCTGTATTGGTGCTGTGCTATGATACTAGAATGCTTGCACGTTTCTGCTTAAATATAACTCCCCACCCCTTTCGAGGGTTATTCTACACACTTCTCGGTGAAAAGGGGCTTTTTGCAAGTTACCCATCTGGTGCATGTACTTTTCTTGGCATTCTTGAAGATTGCAGAGTGCGGAGGACAACAATGCAATTCTTGCAGCCATTCTACATTGTAGACCTTGGAAATTAAGATACTTGCACTGCTTGTATGTGATGGGGCCCACTGGATAACTGTCATATTTGTCAAATCATATCTGCCATGGTGACACCAAAGTGTTGTTCTGATGTTTTGCAAATATTGATCGGTGCACCGATTGCTGAGGACCGTGAGCAACTGCGGGTTTAGGGCATGTCCTCTCCGTTGTTGAATATTGCCACGGTTGAAATGAACTAGCACTTGTTGTGCGCTGTGGCTAGATTCCGGGAACCCACTTTCCATGCCTTTCGCTTCAGGCAGACAGAGCTTGCTTTCCTTGGAAGAAGTATGGCAGACCCACGGGCTATTGTCATGTTAGCCAATTTCATGCTTGCGTCAACTGATATGCTTATCCTGTTGTGCTTGTGAGAAGCCTCATCTGCATGCTCCCAAAAGTAGTACTGTCCCCATGATCTTCTTGACTTAGAAAGGCAGCTGGCATGCCCCTAACCAAAGACTTAACTTCGACCAAAGAGCAGTTAACATGCCCCTGGTTGAAGATCCCCTTTTTGCCAAAATTCCAACTCAAAAGGCAACTGGCATGCCCCTGGTTGGAATGCAGGCAAACGCCTCGCAAAGCAATGCAAAATGCAAAGGTGGTGAACTCTCCAATGCTAAATGCCAAAAGATTTATGCAAGATTTAAAAGATGGAAGCAAGATTTATGCATTGTGTATAGAAGATATGCCCTCAGCGCCGAGGAAGCCTTCATTGCCTGTTACAAGGAACTAAATTGTGTCCTCGACTCACTTGGTGCTACCAGGATCCCTAGGTTTATGGTGGCTCTCACTCAACCAATGGGCTTTCGGGATAAAATAGGCTCCATGCCAAACTCCTAGGGCCCTACACCTACTTTTTCCAATAATTCATTTTTTCTTTTACCCCTTTAACGACATGCTGACTTACCCTATCCCGGTTTGGAGGTAATAAACACCTAGGCTGAAGGGTGGCTGCTCTTTCTGCTTGATAAAATGGGGTGGCTAGTCCCTTTGAACATGTGGGCTTGGTAGGTGTATGCTTCAACTCCTCTCCAAGTTATGTGATAGGGATAGAGTTGTCCTACATGCCTCTCTCATTGGAGCCAACTTCTGTCTGCAACTTCTATTTTCTTATTGCTTTTATGCTCCAAAGTCTATGTTGTTTCTTTTTTGCTCGCACTCTCACTTACGTCCTAACATTTTTTCTCCCTCTGGAGGTGTAGGTCCCTTAGGAATTTGTACATTTCGCCCATTTTCCCGTGGATAGTCACTCCCTCACTCCCTAGGTCACACAGGTAGTAACACGTGAGGAGGATCAAACTCTTCCTAAGCAGGCAGGCTT
>JAMKQA010037509.1:0-11055 GCA_024699735.1 Posidonia australis | reverse complement strand
GTGGCGACGAAGGCCCTAGTGACCGGAGCGTTGTCTGCAAGAAATCGATCAAAGAGGAGGAATCGAGATTGAAGGTGGGGGAAGGGTTGGTGCAGATGATCACTCACGGAATCCGGAAGGTCCACCGCTCATCTTCGTCGTCGTCGTCGGCGGGCGAGGAATAGAGAGAGAGAGGGAGAGAGAGAGAGAGAGAGAGAGAGAGATTTGGGACTTGGGAGAAGCAAAAAGGAAGAACGACTAGATTCAAAATATTTATTGCTTTCGGTTTGCTTTGCTTGCTGGCCTTATTTGGTGAAGTTTATGGTTCGGTTAGGTGTTGTAAACCTGGGTCTAGAGCATTATGATGTTATAGTTATTGCCAAGTGGAAAACCGGTGAAGAAAAAATATATTTTAAACATATTCTATATACTAAGTTTTTTTTTTAAACGATAATTGTTCAACCACTTGGTTATAAGAAATCACTACTAAGTGATGTAATATATATGATGTCTGTGGGAGTCGAACTTCCAACCTCTTTATATACTAAGTTACTCTAAATAAAATAAAGACACAAAAAATTCAAATCTCCATGAAATTAAAATAAATTGAGATTATAGTGAAATAAATTATAAAAGAATTATCAAGAAACATTAGCTTTTCAAAATTAAAGAGCAACAAAAAATACTATTTGATCAAAATCAACTAAAGTCTAAGATAAAGTTAGGTAAATAAAATCAATTTGAGAAAGTAGACAAGATTGTGACTCTTTCGAATCAAACAAAAAGGAAATGTAATGTAAAAAAAATATTTCTTTTCCAAATTAAATATCAAACACTTTCGTAATAAAGTTTTTTAAATGAAATTTCTCATTATGCACCGTCAATTCTTGGATTAGATAAATAACCTAGTATATACATAAATAACATCATGATCAAGTGCATACAAAAATCATGTTAAGCATTCATGTTGAGATCTAAAACATTTAAAAGGATATCCAATCTCATTTGAACAAATAATAATGTTAAAAATTATAGCATGTAAGTTACAAATTATATCTACATGGATCATTTGAAGAATGATCCTTAATTGTGTGAAAAAAAACCAATGTCAATTGTTAAAAACATATATTTAAATTAATATATATTGTCCAATGGGAAAAATCAAATATTAAGTCATTGAAATTTGCTTGATGTAATATTTGATGCGATTGTGGTGGATAAGCAACATTCTTACAAGAAGCAAGTTCTTCCACCTATAAAAAAAAAGAGATGGAGAAGTAGCAATAATTAGTCTCAAAATCAAAAAGAGGGAAAAAAACAAACCTCTAACAAAAAAAACTTACACAAACATATTACTGAAACACCTACTAATCAAGAATAAAAGTTGGAAAAAATTATATACCCCATTTCATCAAAGTTAACTCTCGGAGTAGATGAGATATTAATCTTTTAGTGATTTTTAAGTCGCTTCCATCCTAAATTTGTATAAATAAATGATATTATAAAATTAAAATTGATCGTCTCCATCCTAACATAATAGAATTATTCTTCAAGTATTGATATTAAATAATAAAAAATGTAAAGAAGCAAAAACATAATGTTTTTCTAATTACACTAGAAACACTTTCTTGAGTAATTGTATATAACATACAAAAAAAGACACCAATTTAGCCTCATATCTTTCTTCGTGTGTCAAATCTATCATAAATTTTTTTTGTTAGGAATTATATTGTAAAAAATAATAACTCAAAAAGATACTATAACAAAAGTTTTTTTTATTAGTGCCTATCGAAAAATCAACTTGATGAACTTAAATTCCATTGAGATTAAGAATTAACTTTAACGGCTATAAGACATTGAATATACTTTTTCAAAAAATTATAAATGCTCTTTTTTTTAGTAATGTAAAATACACTATTTTATTATAAGGATAAAGATTACAATAGAAATACAAACTATGATCACAAAACTGAGAAACATACTTTTCCATAATATTGTTAAGCCTTTGTTATCATCTTTATTTCTCGTAAATCTATTCATGTCCCATTATAGAAAACTAAAATATATGTACCATGAAAGTAAT
This sequence comes from Posidonia australis, assembly GCA_024699735.1. Taxonomy (NCBI): domain Eukaryota; kingdom Viridiplantae; phylum Streptophyta; class Magnoliopsida; order Alismatales; family Posidoniaceae; genus Posidonia; species Posidonia australis. The sequence continues at coordinate 8,993 of JAMKQA010037509.1, read as the reverse complement.
CATAAACATTGTTGTGCTCTCCCAACATAGAGTTCGTATGTTAGAAAGAAAGAATTATAATGACATGCATGACAAGAAAGAAAAATAAACAAACTAAATTCATTATGAATTACAATATGAAATGTGGTGGTGGAAGTTAGTGATAAGGAAGAAGAAAGAAATATGATTTTATGAAAACAAGCACTTATTCCTAAAAAGCTGAACCAAACGGTTTTTTTAGTCAGATTATTTCATTAGCTAGCTTTTTGTTTGTACATAAAAGCTGTCAAATAAGCTGATTATAAAAAACTATGAAAATTAACTTTTTCAAAAATACTATTTATAAGAATAATCTGTTTTTCCACAAGCGTTACCAAACGCTACCTAAATTTAGAAAGTAAAAAACTTATAAAATTTGGCTCGAAAAGATGGGGTATTCCTCTTTTCTCTTTTCACCGTTCAAAACACGTACTTGCTTAGAATAATAGTAAGATGCATTTGGTTTTTCACTCACTAACTTTTGAACATGTTTATCACTATAGCATAAGATTATCAAATTTGTAGAGCAAAAGATTGTAAGATGTAAGATCTCTTTTTGTGTTTCGCTCCTAATTTGATATGGAAACCCGAGATCTGATGTGAAGTTGAGGTCGTAGGTTTACCAACTCACCCAATCAACAGTTGGATGTCATTCGATGGCTTCCTCGTGCTATGTAAGTTCCTTCCTTTCAAAACAAATTAGAAAAACAAGAGAAAATGGATTAGATTAGGTATAGTAAACAAACAACAAAAGAAAGACTTAACCATGCAACTAAATACTAACCGAAGGGTAATTTCCTACATGTATATGCCATGGACTAATCTATGTCATGCAATGAATTTTTGTAATAATAAAAAATGTAAGAATTGGAAGATACCCTTCACCCTCGTAGGAGTAGATGAGAAAGTGAAGGCTTAGACAGAGCTCCAAAGGTACACATAGGTTAGGATTGAAAGGATCTCTATAGATCTAAGATGATTTCGATAGGACTTCGCCAAGAATTGATCTCTCTTGACAATCTCTCTTTAAAATTAGAAGGTCTCCTAGAACTCAAGGTCTGGGGGTCTATTTATAAGCAAAAGGATGTTAAATTTCGTCAAAAACAAGTCAAGAAAATATCTATATATTGAATCTACTTGAAAATTCGAAAAATGGGATATTTAGGATTCGTCGTTGGTGGGACCCGCCCTAGGGTCGGCAACAACCTAGAAAGTTCTATTTTTTGGAGTGAAAAAAATAGACAAAAATCGTCTTTTACAAATTAATCGCCGCTCCTTGTGGCAACAAGCTCTAAATATCTAAAAATCCAAAACCGATTCAATAAATATCTAGTAACTATAAACGACTCATCCTGACCTTTTCAAACTCTCTCAAAATCACTAGAATATTCTAGAAAATATTTGAATTCAAAATCAAATTTTAAATCCAAATTTAAAATCAAATTCAAATTTGAAAGATAAAATCCCCAATAATTACAAGAATTATGTTAAATATATCTATAACAAATTCCAATCTCGTAACTAAATAGATATTTGGAAATTAAGCACATGTTGAAATTATCTTTTTAAATTATAAATAATTCTAACATTTAAAAAGTCATAGTTAATATCATATCTTGTTTTAAATCATGATAAAAATATATGATATTAATCTTGACATCACCCATTTTTCTAGAATTTTCTGGAATTATCTAGCATTGATAAAGATTTATATGATATTCCATACATATTTAAGTATGTAGAAAATCATATAAATTAGAATAATTATGGCAAAATCATAATAATATTTATAAATATCCCATATATTATATCAAGGCCAAGGCTCCCGAGATGACAAATTATCTTGAGAAAAAATTCCTGGAATCTCGTCGCTTGTTGGTGTGGCAATGAGACTAGTCGCTTGTACTTATGGCAACTTGTTTAGTCGCTTCTCTTCCTAGTGCCATCCTGGTCTTTTTACGTTCTGCTCCTATCTTTTATATTAAATCCACAGAAACGCCTTAAAAGTCTAGAAAATACTTAGAAATCACATGAAATCATAAAAACACTTTCTTTAAGTTAAGAGTATTCAAATCTACCACCAATTTGAATAAGATGAGAGTGTTAGCTCTGCCACTGTTAGCGACTCACACCAAAATATTTAAGGGACTCAAGCCTGCCACCAACTTGAGTCGGTTAGCTCTACCACAACTAACAACCTTAAACTAAGTAAAATCAAGAATGTTTTTAAAGAAAACATGAAATATCTGGAAAATAGAGCAGAAGATCCCTAGTCTCGTGATTTGAGGTGCATCAAAGGTTCCTATTCTAGATGGACTCTAGGAAATGCGAAAATAGGATATCTACAGATGTCCCTCCTTCGAGGTGATATTGGGACAAGATTGACTCCAAGGTAAGAGTGATATCTCCATTGAGCATTTCTTGGAAAGGGGGAGCTTGCTCTCAAACAGTCCACCACAGTTGAATCATTAGAGGAAGAATAGAAAAGGGAACAGACTTGGTTTCAAGAGCAGGTCGCACAGTCGAGTGGTTCATTTAATGTTGCTGTCATATTGAAAGCTCAGTCATGGAGCGGTCTAGCCGATTTCGGAGCTATGTGTTGCAGTAGGATGTCGAGATCATGTTAACCATGTAAAGGTGTCACTTTAACAGGGAAAAAACTAAGGATGGTCGGGGGGGCATAACCGTAGCCGACTAGGAGTGAAAAAGGGATGATCGTGGGGTAAGTACCCTAGCATCGATTGAAAATAAAAAGGGATTTGTGGCTTCTCGTCTCAGAGCTTACTTAGATTGGAATAGTAAAAGGATAGGTGGGACTTAATTAGTTTTGGAAGGATCAAACTTCTAAAGTTTCTAACTCTCTTGAAGAGCATTGCTCCATTAGTGCCTCCACTTTCAATGTATGATTTCTAAATACATGGATGCATAATTCAAGCATACAACAATGCATATGCAAGGTCAACATACAATGCAAGGAATGATCTGTATGACAGGTTAGGCTAGTGGGGTACGGATGATCCTTAGCTATACAGACATATACAAGATACGTGAATGCAATTCATTGTGGTCAAGTGTTTTCCGTCATCGAGTGTGACCAACACCCTCGGGAAAGGATCGTCGTCTCATAACTCGACTTGGCAAGTAAAGGGACTCTATGAAAGAAGAATCAGGTAAGGGAGTGAACCCTTCCTTTACGAAACCGGGATTTTGCCTCTTGGTCAAGATTGTGTCTATGTACCAGGTCGAGACTCCAAAGGCAAAAGCTTGTTGCTTGATGCGATGCATGATTGGGACTTTAACGCACACGACGAGATTTGATGTAGCCTTGTAGTAGGACAAACGTGATGCACATGATAGGATTTGATGCAGCCTCACGGTGGGACTTGATGTATTAACACCTGTTGATATCTACACACTCAATAGCATCTTAGTAATCAAAGGGTGTACCTTTCTCGTCCTTAGAGGAGTTGGCTAGGAAAGATATTGCAGTGCTATCCTTTACTCCCCCATGCTTAAGATTAGGTGAAGGGAATTAATCTTAGCCTCAACTGAGATATGGAAAATCGGAGCCTGGAGAATGCTGATTGTGAGTCATACGTGGATGCTCTAAAGATCATTGTGGGGCAATGTCTTTGTGGAGGAAAATGCACTCAAGCTGTGAAGGCACGCTTGGGTAGGACGCCTAACTTCAAAACCTGGTGGGTCGATTGTTGCATCACTGGTCAGACAAACTCCAGTTCCCTTACTTACTAGGTTTTCACTTGTAGGTAAGGTAGATGGCACTACTTCTTATTTGTTTTTAGGTTTTTCTGGTTTTCTGGTTTTTTTTGGACTTTTGGGTTCTCTATTTTTTTTATTGATTTATTGATGATAAGTGTATGGTCATTGCCTCCCTCTCACACATCTAGCATCATGGTCTTGTATTATCCAAGGTGAGAGAGTGGTCCCTTCTATCATGCATTAACCTTTAGAGGACTTAGGACTTCGCGCCAGCCATAGTCAATTATTACCTCCCTTATTTACTCAGTCCTTGAGCTTCTAAGGTTTTCTGTCCCTTGCCTATGGGTGGAAGAGTTGGGGGAGACTCGAGGTTTAGCAAACTCTCGGCATCGATTATAGCTCTAGTGTCGTCCACCAGTGGTTGACCCTAATGTGCCTATAGCTAACCTAGGGGTTTTTGACTTTCATTCTTTGGACAACTTCTTTATTGTCATCTTTTCCTTCTCTTTTTTTTTCTTTTTTTTTGGGTTCCCCTCTCTAGTTATTTTTCGGTAGATGTCCGCCCATCACTGCCTTCTTGGACTTATGCTATGATGACACATCTACTTATTCGTCGGTTGTCTCACCTCATTTTGAGTACCCATCTATCACTGCCTTCTCGGACTTATGCTATGATGGTGTACCTGATCATTCGTGCTCTCCCCTCTTTTGGACGTTTTTCTAAGTTATTTTGGTCTTGTTTTGGTGTGCTCACCCATCACCGCCTCGGACCTATGCTAGAATACCATGCATGCTGCATCAAGCGAGCAACTATTATGATATGCCTAAGCTTCGAGTTCGGTTACTGTTATCTCCCTGTGCAATGTATGTGAGGGTAGGACAAGATTAAGTTTATCCTAGTTGCTCAGCTTCTTTTCCATGTAGAAGACAACTTTCTTCCTTAGCTGGTACTAGGTCTTGAGTCCTTTCTAGGCTTCAGCATGCTAATTAAAAGTGTACTTCTAGAGTACATGTAACTTCCACGGATTTGGAGAGATCTCCAGGTTATCATGCCCAGTTAGGCAGACCTTCCCTGGGTGTTACATCCCTTGCTTAAGGAAAACCTTAGATAATATTTTGCCTGCTTTGCTTAATGTTCTAAGGTGTCAAGCATGACCCACACTCTTCAATTATTGCCTCTTATTATTGTTTCAACCCAGTCTAGCATGTAGGATAACAAAGACAAATTAAGGAAAACGTTTAAAAAAGAAAGAAAATTAATGTCTTATTTACAAGCTTTTGCAAAAGAAATGACCTTGCCCCTAGTTGAGCTCAGTCGAACTATACACTACCCTTTCCAGATGGAGGGCCTTACCTACGGGGTGGCTGTAGAAGTTTGCCCCTGCCATTGAGCTTTCAGAGTAGAGCGGCTTGGGCGAAGGCTCTACTCTGAAAGTTCTGTGGGGAAAGTGACGCTCAATAATCCCAATCGCTTCCTTTTGATTATTGTCATAAGTTCTGTAGTGATGTCCAGTTGAATTGTCCCAATCGCTTCCTTTTGATTATTGTCATAAGTTCTGTGGGGAAAGTGACGCTCAATAATCCCCATTTCTTCAATGTCCAGAGACTTCAGGGTGGACAAGGAATAGACGCTCTTGCTAGCACTAGTATCGACAAGTATCCCGTGGAGCAAACAACCATTAATGTGCACGTTAATGATCAGTGGGTGTGCTTGCTTCACAGGTATGGGCAATTCTACACCTCGGAAGACGATATTTTCCGCTTTGAACTTTGTGATGATCTTTCTGGTTAGTTTAGGGTTGTCTTCTTCCTCATCAATTGGTCATCCCAGGGCTTATCTGCATCCTCCTCTGACCATATCCCAAGCTCGGGCATTGCGGGTGGATCTTGCTCTTCTTCCTCGATGTTGGGCAACCTTAGGTCTAGATCTACTTGTATATGTTGGAGGAGTGTTGGTTCTGGCAGAGCAGTTGGTTGGGCGTCCTTGTCAACTCTGATGTCTTGAGGAGGCTCTATTGCGCATCGGGGTCCCATTCTTCCTCAGCTGGTGGTTCTTGACTAGGGCTTGCCTGTACGTACTCAACATCTACCAGCTTTGGGATTGTGAGCTCGTCTTCTTCTGCCTCCATGTGGGCTATTGGATTATTGGGCAAAGGAGAGGGGTGAATCTCACATTGTTCTCGTTGAGGTGCCTTTAACCTTGCCTTAAGCTCGGTCCACATGATTTCTCCTTGGTCATTTAGATCGTAGATTTTGTCCTTGACTGTGAAACACTCCTCTAGTGTATGCCTGTTCTTCTGATGCTATTGGCAGTACTTAGATAGATCAGCATTGGAAGCATTTGGGGTAAGTGCTAGAGGCTATATGTCTCCACTATCTGCTAGTATTCTGTAGACATCGGAGAGTGGCTTTTGAAGCGGTAGGTAGTTCTGCCTCTTGGATCCATGATAGCGTTGTGGCGAAGGAACAACGTTGTAGCTCTTTTGCCTCTGTGGTTGCCCCTGTTGGGTGTACACTCGGTAATCCAGAGGCTGCTGGTATTGATACTTAGGCTGCTGCTGTGGCTGTGTCAGTTGCCTTGGGTTCAGCAGCTGATATGGTGTTGGTGGCCTCTAGCACTGGACCAACTATCTTTGGTGTAGCATTGGCTGAACTAACTGACATTGGCACTGGATTGGTTGATTCTGATTCTACACTGTGGCTTGAGCCATACTGCTGTTGGTGCCCTCATGTGCGTAGCTTGAGGCCTTCTCCTTGCCTTTTCCATCGTCCTCCAAGAATAATAGATCCTCTTTGTTGCGAAAGATCTTTGCGGCTTTGTTGTACAACTGGGAGTATGTCTGGAAGTCACCCATCAGTAAGCCTACTCTTAATGCACTAGTTGTATTCCGGGAGATGACTTCAACTACATGGCTTTCTAGGATGTATCATTCGGATCTAGTAACCATGTCCCTCCACCTACTGGCAAAGGTGATGAAATCCTCCTTAGGTTTCATCTTTTCGGTGTAGAGGTCTGTAATTGTGGGCTTGTGTTAGGTGTAGTGGACATATTGTTACAAGTTGTTACAAGAATTTTTTCAGCACCAGCTTGAAGTCTCTAAGGTCATATGCTGTGAGTGTGGTGAACTACCTTAGTGCTTCTCCCTCTAGACTCTTGAAGAAGAGGTATACTGTTAGCCTATTATCATGTTGGTAGGGTAAGGCATCTATGGTGAATGTAGCTAGATGACTTCGTGGATCACCTGTCCCATTATGCTTCTGCATTTTGGGCATTTTGAAACCCAGTGGCAAGGTGAAAGGTGGGAACTTAAAAGAGTCATAGCCAACCGATATTTTTGAAGTGACCCCAGCTTCTATGAGTGCTTCTGATATCATTCTCTTGATGTCCAAACTCGGAGCAGCCGTCTACCCCTGGCCTTGGTACCCTTGGAACTGATGAGATTGTAGAAGGGTACTATATTGTGGAAGGTAGGAGGATTGAGCTTGAGCATAGGATAGGGTACTCCATGGTTGCATAGTCAAAATTGGGGTCGCCCTTAGGTATGGATTTGAATGGTAGCTTAGTTGGGATTGTATAGTCGACTGGAAGAAAGGGTAGACCGAAGGTGTGGGATACTGCATGGGCGAAGGTAAGGTTGCCCCTAGGTAAGGATGTGAAGGGTGGCTTGATAGAGGTGGTGCAACCTATGGGACCAAGGGGTAGACCGAGGTAGTGGAATATTGAGTGGGAGATTGTGTTATTGGGCCTTGTGCTTGAAAATTTATTGTTAGGCTTGGTGATATAGTGTATGTATTTCCCATAAACGATGTGGCTATTGAGCCGTAGTAGGAGTTTATGGGGGAGGATCCATGAACATTTGGAATTTGTGAGCTAAAGAGGTTAGATTGGGCCATGGACTGATGGATTTGGTTGATTTCCCTTTGAGGTAATGAGTGTACAGTGGTTGACAAAGGGGTACTCCACGACTGGGTATAGCTCATCTCTCCCACTCCTAGGTCATGTGAGTGGCCTTTGTATGAGATTGGGGCGTTAAAGAAGGACCTGCGTTGGCCTGTAGAATTGCTTCCTTGACCCGTAGATGTCGAGGCAGTTGGTGTGTAGAGAGGATTCGTGTGAGAGTGATATGCCTCTATCGTCTCTAATTGACTTCCTTGATGATTTGTTACAAATGACTGAAAAAAGAAAAGATACATACTCTTTATGACACTAAACTGCACCCTACCACAAGTGTCTAGGAATGTAAAAGAAAATACAGACTCAAACACAAATGAACACAAAGAAAACGTTTACAACTCTGTTTAACTAATAAACTAAAAACCCAAGACTGTATCTATAACCCAATAACCTGTGAGCATGTAAGCACAAACCACACATCATCCTGCAAACAAGTCAATCAAAGCGATCTGTCTAACGTCGCTTGTCAATGCAGCGTCAGATCACGTCGCCTTTCAGATAGGCGACGAAGGGGAGTCATCGATCAATCAGGCAGCTCATGCCCTTGGCTGATCCAGTGACCCAGATCTGTCCTAGACAAACCAGAGGCCAAGCAAACCTAGTGAATTAATCATGTTTCAGGAAGAATTGTAGATTTTAATGGATGTGAAAAGTTTAATTAATGACTTGATTATCCTACGTTCTCTCGACTTGTTAGGTTCTTATGGCAAGGGTGAGGCTGACTTCAAGGACTCTAAGGGTCACTCAATGGGATTTGGCCTCTTTGGTATCACTCTTTGACGTTCGTTAGGGTCCACCAAGAGGGTCTAAACTGCGGGTTTCTCTCTAAAGAGGGACCTGCAACCCAGGTTTCGTTGGCCAAAGAGGCGTCTGATCACGTTGCGTCTCTCTTTAGCGTCGTGAAGTAGCGTTGTAGGAACAGGTGGCTAGAGATCCAGACCCTTAATCACTAGAAGAAATCCGAATAAAAGGTCTGGAGTGCCACGAAAACCTATATGTGTGACCCCAAGATCGAAAAAGACACATAAATCTAAGAATAAATTAAAAAATGACAAAAAGGAAAGAAAGAACGCTTACATAGCACAGGGGCTAGCTCAAAAGCCCGTCCTACCGTGATCGCCAATTTTTCGTAAGATGTAAGATCCCTTTTTGTGTTTCTGTAGACACCCCGATTTTGAGGTAACCCAGAGATGAGTATCCTTATGTTGCTTTGGATGCGATCAACCCTTAAACCGAGCCCCAAACCCACTAGCCAGAGCCCCAAATCAGAGATCTGTGAGCTGGTGTGGCGCACCAAGGT
>JAMKQA010037508.1:0-11479 GCA_024699735.1 Posidonia australis | reverse complement strand
GAGGGTGCCTAATACCTTCCTCGTGCGTAATAAGAATCCTTACCCATCCTCTAGTTAGCAGACATCCAGCCTTCCCATCTGCATCACATGCATTCATCCTTTTGTGGTTTTCCTCGTCTTTCCCTTAAAAGACTAAGTGGCGACTCCCTTTTCTTTTATCCTTGCGCCTTCGCCATCTCGGCATGGCTGTGATCCCCTTCCCGCCTCCCTCCAGGTCCGGCATGGTCACACCATGTAATTAGTTGTAATATTGTATAAATGGTTTATTAATGGATAACCTGTTGTTTCTTGAATGTGTGAGTTTGTGGTTGGCTTTCTGTGCAACTGCTTGTTATTTGGGACCCATGTGGAGTCCGATTTGAGGATGTACAATTGTCTCGATTTGCGTGCCTCTTTTCTTCTTTTTCCCTCCTCCTTTTTCTTTTTCTCTCCCTCTCTCTCTCACGAGCCCGCACCATCCCCGTCTCCTTCCTTCCCTTCCCCGACCTGTGCCACCAACGACGCCAGCCCATGCCTCACCGTCTCTTCCGACGCGATGGACGATAGGTGCGACGCGGGTGGAGAAGAGGATAAAGGGAGGCAGTGGCAAGCGAGGAGGGGAAAGGGCGACCGAGAGAGGAGAAGAGAAGGAGGAGTGGCGCGCGACCGAGGAGGAGGTGGCTTGCGAAGTTTGCCGGAGGAGGAAGCTTCACTAGGGCTCGAGGAGGCTTGTCAGAGTGTAGGAGGGTCGTCGAAAGGCTAAGCCTGGTACGCGACCCCTGTCCCTCCTTGTTTCCCTTGTGGTTGGATTAAGTGAGAAAATGTATGAAAATGACGAAAAATGCATATAAAATCGTAGAAAAACAGGGAAATTGATGATAATGAGTTAAAATGCATGAAAACATAGATATCATGTGGTTAGGATTGAAATTTTAGGAATATGCAAATTTTTTGGGTTGAGGGCTACAGTAGCCATTCTAAAGCTCCTCCCCTTTGTGATTTTCGTGTGAATCACATAGTTGATGAATTGAGAAATGGTTTGAGAGGTTTTGAAGTAGACTCAAGGGTCTACACTCCATGATTTAATGGTAATTTGTGATGTGAGTTTGGGAGGTCCTATTGAGGCTCCTACCTTGGGCAATTTTCGCCACTTGGAACAGGGGAGTGCCCTAGTTGCGGGGTTTTCGGAATGCCAAATTGAATTCGGTATGCCAAAATCCTAACAGATTAAGCTAGGATCCCTGGTTTCGGTAGACCAAAATCTTCCGGTTGATCGAAATAGGGGGTTTCGGTATATCGAAGAAGTTCGGAATACAGAATCAGGGGATTTTAGTATACCGAATCTAAAATTCTGTCTGTTGATTTTGCCCTGACCCTGAGATATGTAAATGTGACTATGAGATGGAAATAAATGGTTTTAAAAGTATGTGAAGAATTTGTGAATGGTGTTTTCCCCATGTAAATGACATGGAGGAATATGGAACCCAAATAAGTAGATTTAGGTATGGTTTTTGGTTTTAGAGTCTATAAATGAATAAAATGGTTAATTATGAGTGGTTTTGGGTATGAGACCCAATTTATGATTTTTAAAGCATGATTTTAAAGGATTTGTGTTGAGACCCCTCAAGAGGGTCAAGTATTGCTTGGAAACGGATTCCTGAAATGAAAAAGAATGAAATGAAAATGGCTTTGAAAGGGAAAACTTAAAGAGTTTTGAAAATGGAATACTAATAATGTGTTAAGGAACCATGGGAGTTGGTGTCGACAACGTGGTAGGAGTATGAGGCTTCAATGAAATTAGTTGCAAGACACGACTATGGTTGTTGAACTTGAGACGGTGTAGGCTGAGCCTGGGTCGTAGTACCTAGTTGTTCGAGTCACCGAGCTCGTGACGGTGTAGGCTGAGCTTAGGTTATTGAACCTAGTTGTTCGGGTCACCGACAGTGTAGGCTGAACCTAGGTCGTTGTACCTAGTTGTTCGGGTCACCGATGGGATATCAGACAAAGATGTATCCCCGTGCATATATGAAAAGAAATTTAGGCTGGTTGGCCGAGGCGGTGGCATCCCGCATGGGGAATTTCACCGCAGCAGTGCAGGGAGGTAGGGAAAAGGATGTCCTTCCCTACTGCTTGTGTGCCTAGTTACCCCTAATCAAGGTAACATCAGTGAAGAAAAGTTGAAACGTATAAGAAAAAGAATGTGATTTGAGAAATGAAAAGAAATGTAGTTTGGTTAGGATTGGACTTGTGAATAGTCCTAGAATCCTAGAAATGAATAAGAATTATGGTTTTAACCAGTTACCAGCTAATGTTTGAGGTTTTGGTTTGAGTCCTGCGATGCATTGTGTTTTAGGCTGTATCTGGTCAGAAATATGAGTTTTTGAAAGTGATTTTGGTTTTGGGAAGAAAATCCAACTATTGAAAAGGACATGTTTTGGAAAATGATTTCCAAATGCTTTCAAAAGAAAATGAAAATATGTGTTTCTGAAAGAGAATAAGATTTGGAATAAATTTCCAAATGTTTTGAAAAGAAAAGAAAGCTGGGTTTTGAAAAGAGTTGGCTTTGGGATTTAATTCGCAAGTGATTTCAAACAAAAGAAAAGGGAATGATATTTTGAAAGAAAAAGAGGATTTTCAAAAAGAAAACCAAGTTTTGAAAAATTAAAAGCTGAGTTTTATAATTTTCCAGAGATTTTGTGGTTTTGTGTGTTTAAGGGGCGTACTAGGTGACTTAGATGTCACTCACGCATGCTTGTTTGTTTTCAGGTGCAGTTTGGTGCAGTCGAGTTCCAGTGCAGGAGTCGAAACTTCTAGCTGCACATTGAGATTCTGAAGGTGAGCCTTGGTTACAGTTATTTAATGTTTTTTGTAATTAGTGTAATTTTGCTTATGATACTGTGATCTGGTAGCGTACCCGGGATCGAGGCGTTACAAGCTTCCTTTTCCTTCTCTCTTCATCGCAATGGTGATGGTGCACGGGTACAACTACAGCTGGAATCAGCAGCACAAGCGATGGAATCAATGGTGTGCAGTAGTAGCACAACAATGACGACCTCCTCTCTTCTTCCTTTCCCGCGCCACTGTCTTCTTCTCCTTCTTCCAGTTCTTCTTCTTCCTCTATTTTCTATAGGCTCGACTCACATGAAAGAAAAAGAGAGATGCAGATCCCAAAAGTCTTTAAATTCACTTAAATGATAAGTCAGTTTCGGGTCAAAACTATAAAATTTCCACACCAGTATTACACGTCAAGAATACACGCCACCAATATGCTCCACCATTACGCTCCACCATTACATTCCACCAATACGCTCCACCAATACATGCCAGAACTACACAGACTATAGGTGTTATACTGGAAGTAATTGGATCCAAATTTGTTCTAGCAATTGTTAAAATTGCCTCAACTATGGTTGGAACAACTCCATCAAATGCTGGAGTAATTCCACAAGTAGTGAGAGTAACTTTGACGATCACCAAAATAACTTCAATGGTGGTCGGAGCAACTCCATGGATCATTGGAGTAATTCTAATGATGATCAAAGCAACTCTAGCGATCACTAAAGTAACTTCGATGATGACAAAAGTGATACTAATGATCATCAAAGTGACAGTAGTGGTCGCCAATGAAATTCTAGTAGTGGCCAGAGTTACTCTAATGAATTCTGGGAAAATTCTAATAGTGGTCAGAGTTTTTTAACTCTAATGACCACCTTAGTGATTCTGATGGTAGTTGGAGTTACTCCAACAATTATCGAAGTGATTTTGTTAGTTATAATATGTTATGTTAGTCTCAAAAAATCTGACATCTACATCTCGAAGCGGACGTCTATTCATATGTTAATCTTCAAGTCCTTCTACAGGTGTCTGCATTGGACGTTTACGGTGAACATTCACAAATCTTCTAGTATGAAGCATATCCTCAGCTAACATGCGTAGTAGATGTTCGAAAATTCACTGTGATTTCTGTGCCTTCTGATGAACGTTCCTTTGTGTCTAGAGGTTATTTTTCAAATAAAAGTTATTATTTTCTTACTACAAATATTCTACCAAAATGACAATAATATAAAGAATTTCTAATTTATAAATACAAATCACATTGATCACATTAAATATCTATAAAATTAAAAATAATAAACTAATTAAAAATTCAAAATAAAATCCAGTCACCTTAACAACCTTGAAATAATATTTCAATTCTAACAAATTATTCTCCCATTTCCTGATTAATCACACTCCTTATTTTCGTCCAGGCCCACTTCTTTTGATTTGATTTGATTTTATTTTTTGCAAACTTCGTCCATGGCCCACTTGAGAAATTATTTTATGCCGTGATCAATTCGAAAATCTTTCCAGTCCCCACCGTATATTTTTGGTCCTCCTCCTCCCTACATTTCCCTCGACATCTCCATTAAATTGATTTGACTTCTCACCCTTGCGAGTTACGACTCGCTCTTCTCGCACTATTTCTAGCGAACATTAATTGCTTGAATTGACGTCTCACCAACTCTCATCTCCTTGGTCCACTGGAACTCCAACCTTCTAACCTACTCCTCCCGCCAAGCTTGGCCGCTGACGTTCACCGCCGACTGTGAGAAAGCTCCGACCTACGTAGCATGCCATCAGCAGGACTTCTTCTATCCCAACCTTTTTCACCGACATATGCCAGATGACCTGCGACGCCGTTCCTCCACAGTGGCTCCAAGATCGTTAGGATATCTTCCTTCCAACAATTACTTATGTGCCGCCCTGAGTTCCTCAATGGAGAGAAGGCAAATGTTTAATCCTGGGCTGTCAAATGTTTACCTCGCGTCGCGATTTCGATGGTAACGACGACGAAATTCTTATGTATGTCGATGTCATTGGCCTTGACGATCGATCAAGAAAAAAAAAAAGATAATTAAATTATCATCAATTTTGATGTAATTGCATTGCACTAAAATGTTGTTAGCCAATTATGAAGGTATCATGGAGTTTAATTTAGAGAAACAAATACCATAATCAATTGCAGGATTATGTAATTAGATTGCGTTCCATCATTTAAATACTTCCAACTAAACATAACCTGAGTGCACAATAAATACATATGTTAAGCAATCGTATACAAAGCATATGACTATTCATTAAGTACAAGCTATTGCACAATTACGTATATGTAAATACATGTATAATACATGTTAAGTATATGTTAATATGATCATCTATATACGTGTCATATTCTTGTATGATTTACGACATCATAAGTATTGATATGATTGCTATGTCTATATTGGAGATTGAAGTATGAGTTATTTAATATTATCGTATATTTATCACAACGTATCGTATTCTTGTATGACTTAACAGTTACGTACACGACATCACAAGTGTTGATATGATTGCTTGGCCTATTTTGGGGATTAAAGCATTAGTTATTTAATCAACTAGTGATTGTTTCCATGCCATCTTAATGTGCCACGTGATATTCCTTCGAGACTACAAAGTTGTCATATGACATTTGTCCAAGATCATAAAAAATATATATATATATATATTACTTTTCTAACGGTGTATAGGTACATAGATAGATAGACAATAATTTAAAGTCAAATAATGTCAAAGGGTTTTTTCTTTGTACTTTTCTTAAAATATACTTATACAAAGCCAACCTTTATGCGCTACACATTATGCTTTAACTACATTGAAAACATAAAAATTATTACAAAAAAAATATAATTATTGTAATAGACACGCAATTGTTATGGTATATTTTAAAATTTGAACTACAACATAATTTTCCAATATATTAAAAAATTACGATAAAATTCAAGAAAATTTAAAACTTGAAATGCTGTACATATGACATATCCCATGTGTTAGTGGAAAATGTAGGAAACTACTAAGGATATTCTCAATTTATAGTTTAAACTTGAATAATTTAAATAAGAAGTTAAATAATTAGATACTCAGAGGTTAGACATGTGACATCATCTCTTGGTGGTAAATAGACGTATTTTTTATGCTTATATTGGCGTATGGTTATTCAATTGTCATATATGTGGCATATTGTGAGTAAATTGAAGATCTTATTTATTTTATTATAGTAGTAAAGATAAATTCTAGAAAAATATTATAAAAATATTTATGAAAATCATGCCAATGTAGTATTATTTAGTTGTAGATATAACCTATAAAAGTTGATTGTGAATAAGTTGGTAAAAAACATTATGAGTTTAAAATTCTTCTAACGTATTTTATAAAACTTTCGCACGTAAATAAGGATACCAATAGAGATTGACATGTGGAGATATTTAAATGAATTTACTAATTTAATTCAATTTGAATTATTAAAACGATATATAAAAAAATACATTATCGACTGGTTTCTTAAGTTTCCATCTACAAATAAACAAAAATATTAATTTAGGAAATGTCTATGATTAAATAAAAATACCAAAATCTAGTTTAGACAAGAGGTTTTTTATGAAAAGCGACATGTGATAATTAAAGAACAAGTTGCTACGTTCTCCTGAAAGAAAAAAAAGACATTGTGTCATAGTCAAAAAAAACAAAAAAAAAACAAAAAAGGAAAAAAAGAGATGCCATATTGCCATGATCTTAACATGTCATCAATTCCTACTCCTTTCTCCAAAGGAGCGTGTGGATGTATCCTATCCTATGTTATTTACACGTGTGTATTCTATCCTAGCCTTGGCACCTACTTTTCATGAAATCCATCCACGGGCTAGTTTCATGTGTCATATCTAATTAGACCGTTGGACCGCCGGTTCCCACTTCCATTCCCCCACCTCACCAACCGGTCCGTTGATTGATCTCAAGAACTACTTGATTGATCCCGACGGATGCATGCCTGCACCCTACCCTCTTTGTTTTTTTCTGTTACGTGGCGCCCACCAAAATCACGTGTCACGTGTGTTCTCAGAGGTCAAGCCTTTACTGCTTTCATTTTTAATTACGGTGCTGCGGAGACATTGTTCAATTTTAGAGTGGGTCCATCATTGATTGCAACCTACTTCATTATTATTCAGAAACTTATTTAGAGTGGGTCCATCATTGATTGCATTATCTATTATATACTATTCGTTTAGGAGGCAGAAAAAAGGATTACATAGGAAGTAAGTCTATTTTTTTTATTTTTGTAATTATATATATTTTTTGTTGATTTCAATGAATAATTTTCTTTTTGGTTTTCTATTCATATGAGTTTCTTAAATTTAATTTTTTTTTCTTTTTGATTTTACAAAATTAATTTTCTTTTTTGCGTGTAAGTGTATGTGTTGCGTGTAAACACATCCTCAATTGCAACAATTTTTTTTGTATATTTTATTTATAAAAAATATTTTATACAATGAGTTACCATCAAATCTTATTCCATCTTCCTTTCCATATATATACAAAAAAAAAAATTAATATATATATATATATTCATGTATTGTCACGATCCTAGTCGCGACATATATACACTACACTTAACTACTACTCTAATTTATCTACACCTACAAGAAAACCAGTAAAATACACGTGAGTGACATCTAATAGTCACTCAACACATACCTACCATCTAATAGCAACAAAAACTAGAACTGGAGCTACTAATACACAACTCTCAAGCCAACACGACTACTCCTCGTGGCACTACTAATACCATAATCCTACAAAGTCATAAATACTACAATACACTATTGCAACCAAGTATGAAATCCTTCAAGTATGCTATTCAAAGACCATTTTCTCTTTTCTAGAAATAAAACCACATGCATGTTTTAAAATCTCTTTATGCATACTTAAAAAGACCACTCTATGTTAAATCAAGTCTAATACTATCACAAACCACACAAACCATTCTCATACATACAGTTCACCGGTCATGTCACTTGGGTCTAAGTGATCGACACTAGTTACAAGTAGCTGCCAAAGTGCAATACAATGTCGTAGTCAAGCCACCTTATGTAAGAACTCCCCGTTACAGGTTCATACTTTAAAAACCCACAACTGTATATACAAGGAAACACACACAGAAGGTCTGCCCTCTTAACGTCCTTGGGTCTGTTACACTAGACCACCCAGAGGACTTTTTCACTTTCTAGTCCTACCAATACAATTCTTTGAGATCTTAACCTACTCCTCTAGCTCTCGACTCTTCATAGGTATCAATCATCCTTGATCTATCAGTTAGATTGTTCAGCCTCTCAGTCTCATAAATCTCACCTTTGGTCTTTTGGTTTCACAGACCTTACCTAAAGTCTTTTGGTCCTTTAAAACTACAAAACCTCAACCTTAGACTCGCACATAACCTTCTAAAGATATCAACAATCTCTGGTTCGTCAGTAAAATCCTATGGCCCTCATGGCTCCTTGAAAATTACAAAAAACTTCTTAGACCTCATCTTAGACAACTGGCTTGCGACTATCTATAGGTATCAATCATCCCTAGTTTGTCAATCAAATGCTTCGACCTCTCGGTCCCTTAAAAGTATGGAAATTCTTTTCCAAATTTTTTGTAAACTTATGCATTTCTTTTTAAATCCATTTTGGAAAATCATTTCAAAAACAAATTCAAAACACCCCGCAAACTACCAACATAGTACACTACCACTACAAGAAAACAGGGCTTTAGCCACGGCCAAATTCCGTGGCTAATTGCATTTAGCCACGGCTTTTGCTCGTGGCCAAGTCCGTGGCTAAAAGCTCCGTATCTAAATTTTAACCACCATTTTAGTTGCCCGTGGCTAATTTAGCCATGGTCCAATTTCGTGTCTAATCTGTGGCTAAATAGTATCTTTTTTACATAAAGATTTGTAGTCATACCGTGGCTAATTTAGCCACGATTTTTTCCGTGGCTCATCTGTGGCTAACTTAGGCACCATATATCACCGTGGCTAATCCATGGCTAACTTAGGCATCATATATTACCGTCGCTAATCCGTGGCTAACTTAGGCACCATATGTTACCATGGCTAATCGGTGGCTAATTTTACCTGTGGCTATATCTTGTTTATTCCGTGGCTAAACTCGTGGCTAAATTTTTTGAACATTTTCAACATTTAGGCTAATTTATTTTTTTCCCACCAATATTAAAATATATAAATTCATCATCATCATTGACAAACTTCAAACTCATCATCATTAACATATATAAATTCCAAATCTAACATATAATATTCTCATATATATTAAGGTATCAGTTACATGACTATTTTCAAATAGGAAATATAATACTGTAGACACCCCGATTTTGAGGTAGTTCATTGATAATGCCTCATTTGTTGCTTTGGATATGGCTGACCCTTGGACCAATCCCTAAGCCCATAGCAAGCCCGCAGCCCAGTTAGAAAACCAGACCAATAGAGGAGAGCACCAACCTGGCACACCTAGCTAGCACACCAACCTGGCACACCTACCTGGCACACATAGGTGGCGCACATAGGTGGCGCACATAGCTGGAGCACCAAGCTGGCGCACCAAGCTGGCGCACAAGGCTGCGACTGCTGGCTTTCCACCTTCCTTAGCTGTTACCTCCAGCAGCGAATGTGCCGTGGAATATTCCAGGCTCTTCATCTGCGAGGCCCTCCATATACCCGTAACTCACCCCTGGGAGCTACCTATAAAAGGACCTCCATAGGCACTGTTTTGAGGGCAACAAAAAGAGAGAAAAATCCTGAGAGCTGAGAATTCTGAGCAGAATCCTTGCACCAACCATTTTCTGCTCTAAAGGCCGACCACTGCACAAGTTTCCCCACCAGCCCAGCAGCGTATTTTCATTCCCTGGAGCACCCCCTTGCGTCCTAAAGTCTTCCAAAGCAACGAGGTTTTCTTATCTCTGTTATTGCAAAGAAGGAACATCGTGAGGTAGGCATTCTACCTCCCATTTTTTTTAATGCCATTTCAGAACTGAACAAAGCATGCTTAAAATCTTATGAATGATCTGTTTTGATCCATGTTTTCGATGTTTACATGATAACATGCTCTCTTTCTTTGCAAATAATCTCCATGCTAATCTATGTTTACATTTCTAGCATGAAATCTGCATAAGCATAAGTTTTATTGCTTCCTTGCATGTAATATCTTGCCATGCACCCATGTCTGCCTTTTGCACGTAGAAGCATACACACTTGACCATCATATTTACATGTTTTGATTCAGATCTCGTTGATTCTTGAATGTTTCACGTTTTCATGCATGAACCCATCATTTGTTTCGATTTCAAATACTTTGTTTTCATGATGGTTATTGATCCTGCTCTCGCATCATGTGTTTTCCAGTTTTATCATGGCATAAGCCTTTTTAGCACTTGCATGAATCCTCCTTGCATCTCTGTCGGGTGGGATCTGGATCAGGTTACGGTCTAATCCAGACTCCCTGGGTCGCACCAGTCAGGCGCACCCTACCCGCACACTAGTCTGACGCACTCTATAGGCACGCCAGACTAGCTAGAGATCAGAGCACCTGCACTTTTATGTCCCTGTTTGCATGGCTTTATCGCAGGGTTTTAAGCTTGTTTCTTTCTGATTGGATTCTCTGGTTTATCGAGATGTCACCTGGGTGTTTTTTAGCTTTCAATCAAACTGCTTTCCATCTTGTTTTCTCTGTTTTGTATTCAGTTCCAGGCTGAATCTGGTAGACTGGTTGTACATTACTCCTTTGTGAGAATCTGGTGCATCAGTCCATGATCCAGTGGCCTAACTGGGTCTTGCACCTCTCATATAGCATCAATAGGTTGGAACCTGTGTGAGGCTATTGGCCCTTGAGCACAGGGTCCATTTGCATCTCATGTGTTTTAGATGCATGTTTTCCTGAGTTTTACCGAATGTTTTCTGCAGCATGTTTTCCAGAGTGCATCCTCTGATGTTTTGCTTTGCATGGCTTTCTGTTTTGCCTCTGCATATTTAGCCGGCCCACCTAGATGCACATAGGTGGCACTCCAGACTGACGCACCAGTCTGGCGTACCAAACAGGCGCAGCATCCTGTTTTCAGTAGCACACAGCATGTCTTTTAGATATCTGGCTTGCTTTCTCGACCCGATTTGCTTCTGGGTTTTCATCTGATTTCCTTCCTTGATGCATTAGGAAGGCACATCTTTGTTTTCAGCAGTTTTCCTGCATCTTTGCTGGCATTTAGGCATATAGTAAGCAATGATGAGAAATCACTCAAAATGATACAACTTTGATTATGTTTATGCAATATCTTTGCATTACGCACCGGACCCGAAATAAAGAGTGATACTTCTGAGCATTAAGACACACCCTCTGCACATCATGCACCTACTAGCGTAAGGCACTAAGCATGGCATGGCATATCGCCCTTGGGCGTACAACAAAAGGTTGAAAAGCCGACATTTCATAAGCATAGGAGAAACCATAGAAGACCGATTTATCGGGCGTGCGAGGGTGCCTAACACCTTCCTCGTACGTAACAGGGATCCTTACCCAGATTTCTGGTTTTCGAAGACCTTTCTTTTTTATTGTTTTGCATGATTTTCATGTTTATTTGGTTTTCCTCGTCT
>JAMKQA010037506.1:0-14942 GCA_024699735.1 Posidonia australis | reverse complement strand
AAAATTCAAAGTAATAATTTATATTATTCAAGAAATATCAGTAAATCATGTCTTTATCTGTAACATAATCAGATTATTCACTATTTTATATTTATTATTAGTGCTGTGTATTGTTTTACAAAATGTTATAAATATAATCCTTAATTCTTAATAAGTACACATAAAACTTAAAAACCGACCCGACCCAACTCAACCTGAAGTTTGTGGATCTAATTAGATTGAATCTAGACTGAGGTTATATTGGGTATAAGTTTAAAATTATCCAACCTGAATAATTTGAGTTGAATCGTAGATTCATCCTTAATCCAACCTAACTTAACTCATGTACCCCTTTAGTTTATATACTCAAGAAATGATGGAAGCCACAAATGAACCCAATATGGAGCAAACCCAACAAACCCTACAACCTACATCAAGTAGGCCGACCTTTACTAGTGAAATGACGTGGTTGTTGGGTCCAAACCGATTATGGCTTTAATGCCACACGTGTTACAACACATGTGTATATACTAATTTGATTTAGAATTTAATTTTAGGTATAAAAATTAAATTGAACTGGCGACTGGGAAAATTAATTTCCTGTTCACGTATTGTGTAATTGGAGACCAGCGGTAAGAGAACAGAAGAGAGAGAGATTGAACAAGAAAGAAAGAGTGAAAAGAAAATAAGGAGTCTATTCTTATTAAGCTTATAAACGGGGAGGGTATTTACCCACAACCTGTCCCGACCCGTCCTGTTTTATAAGGATAAGGATTAACAATTTTTTAACCCGTTATCTGTTTACCTGTCACCCGCTTTACCCGTAGTCTCATACGGTACAGGTAAGGGTTATTATATATCCGTTACCTGTTTACCCGTTTACCCATTATATAAGGGTTATTATAATAATTTTACATTAACTATATAAATATAAAATATAATATATATATATATATATGTATATATCTTCATTATAGAAATTCTAAATCATATTAATATAATTTTACATTATATATATATACTTATATACTTATATAGTTCTATGTTATAAACCTAATAAAATCCTAAACGGCTTGATTGTTTTCCTAATGTATGTGCACATAACATTTAATGTAGGTACCAATTGAATTTTGGATTCAAAATTTTAAAGCTAGTTTAGGAGACCAAAATTTTAAAGTTCCAATTGAACTCTAAATTTGAATTTTTAAAGCTATCTTAAGCTTTATCAATGTCATTATTATAGAATTCATAAATCTACCCAATTACCCGTTTACCCTACCCATTTT
The DNA here is from genome assembly GCA_024699735.1 of Posidonia australis. NCBI lineage: Eukaryota > Viridiplantae > Streptophyta > Magnoliopsida > Alismatales > Posidoniaceae > Posidonia > Posidonia australis. Next base: position 13,677 of record JAMKQA010037506.1, on the reverse strand, counting down.
ATATCCTATCACAGGTAATGGAACGGGTAAGGGTAGAAACTTAGAAAATGCGGATTAATACCCGTCCCGTTACCCGTTAGAATTTAAAGGGTAAGGGTATAGGTAAGACTTTACCTGTTCCGTTTACAGGCCTAATTCTTATATTCCACTACTGTTCTGTATTATGTTCGTATTTGATATTTACTTCTCCAAACGTATAAACTTTGAGGAAGGAGTTGTTGTTTAGATCTAAGATTTTTACTATAAATAAGGTATTTTTTGTATCTCTTTTATTTATTCCACAAGTTGTGAAAGGAACATGAGAAGACATTATTTACATACTTGTTGGGATACCATTATTGTCCACACTTTTCGTGGTTTTTCCCTTTTCAGATTTTTCATGTAAATTTGGTGTTTTTTGTGGTTTACTTGATTTGGTTTACCATTATTGCTTTATATCACTTCTGCATAACTTTTCTAATTGATTTTAGTGTTATATTGTTCATATACTACTATCCTATTTTGTTTCGCATTTAACAATTATTTGTAGTTATAGTATTGTTGGTTAAATTCCAACAAGTGGTATCAAAGCTTTGATTGCTGTTGCATGTGTTTTGTGTAAATTGAGATGATAAATTCAATTGACCTTATAATAAAGTTGATAGAAAGCAATTGGCAAATTTGGAAGTTCAAGAAGGAAGACATCCTTTACTGTAAGGATTTATATAATTCAATAGAAGATGGTAAAGCAAAACTAGCAAACGTGTTAGATACGGATCAAAACAAGTAGAACAAAAAAATTGTTGGTACAATTAAACAGTGGTTAGACAAAAGTGTGTTTCATCATGTACTAGAAGAAAAGAATACACAATCTTTGTAGAAAAAGTTAGAATTTGTGTATGAGTACAAGACTATAAGAAATGAGATTTTTCTGATTAAGAAATTAGTGAACTTCAAATTTAGAGAAGGCAACATCATTACAGGGCACTTAAAATGATTTCAAGAGTATTGTGAACCAGTTGGCGACAATGAAAATGAATTTACACTATGAGCTTCAGATTTTGTTGCTTTTGGGATCTCTACTAGATAGTTAGGAGACCTAAGTTGTATTAGTTAGTAATTTAGCTTTAGATGGTAAATTGTTCATGAATATTGTTACTGATAGCTTGTTCAATGGAAAAAAAGGAGAAAGTTAATAGGTACTAACGATGGACAAGCTCTTATTACAGAGAAATAGTGGGAGGAGTCAAAATAAATCACAATCAAGAGGACGTAATAAATCCAAAGGTAGATCAAAGCCTAAAGGAAATGTATGTTTCTATTGTAGCAAATAATGTCACATGAAAAGGTGTAACACCCCCAAACGATGCTACTAGCTGGCAACAGATTTTACCTAACTAATAAAATAAAAAGGGAACTAAACTATTATTTATCCAGACTTAGTGAGCCAATCGACGATTACTCACACAGTATTATTCTTCCTTCTAGTCTTGGACAATCCAGTCACAAAATTCATCGACAAGTGCTCCCACTTCCAGACTGGAATGTTCAAAGGTTGTAGAATTCCTTCAGGCTTATGATGCTCTATTTTTACCATTTGGTAATTTGCGCACTTCGCCACGTGCTCAGTAATTTCTCTTTTCATCCCAGGCTACTAGAAATTTCTCTTTAAATCTTTATACATCTTAATGCTTCTTGGGTGGATTGTATATCTGAATCGGCGGGCCTCGTCGAGCAAGCTCTTCTTTATTTCTTCTACCTGAGACATGTACAATCTTAGCTTGTACCTCAACCCACCGTCCACTCCAACCGAGAAATGAGGCGCTCTCCCTCCTCGAGCTTCTACCAAGTGTCCCTTATAAAGGGATCTAGTTGCTGAGTCGCTACAATGACTTCTACCATTCTCAAACGAATAGACAGGTTTGCCAGTAGAGTTCTCACAGCTCGTTGAGACTACCTTCATAGTCTACACTCGACCAACCCCTCCATCAGGTGCCATTCCTTGATCATCAGGTTGGCCATGACGTGGGTGCGCTTGTTCAGCACATCTTCAACCACATTTACTTTACCCAGGTGCCATTCTCTGTTACTGTCTTTGGTTTAGCCCAACTGTATATAGCTTCCACCTTAGCTGGGTCTACCTTGATGCCTATTCCTAAAACAATATGTCCAAGGAAGGGTACTTCTTTCAACCATAACTCGCACTTGAAGAACTTCGCATATAACTAGTGCTGCCTTAATGTCTCTAGTATGGTCCTCAAGTGCATCTGATGGATCTCTATATCTGGAGAATAAACCAATACGTCGTCCACAAAAATGACGACAAACTGATCCAAGTAGGGCTTGAATACTCTGTTCATCAAGGCCATGAAAGTAGCTAGTGCATTCGTCAACACGAATGGCATGACCAAAAACTCATAATGGCCATACTAAGTTCGAAAGGCTATCTTATGCACATCTGTCTCTCGAATCTTGAGCTAATGGTATCCAGATTTCAGATCTATCTTGGAGAAAACTAATGCTCCCTGCAGCTGATCCAATAAATCATCGATCCTGGGTAGTGGATACTTATTTTTTTATTGTGATCTAGTTCAGTATCTGATAATCAATGCACAATCGGAGTAAACTAACCTTTTTCTTAATCAACAGTACTAGTGCTCTCCAGGGCGACACACTTGGATGGATGAATCTATTGGAAATTAACATGCGTATACTTTATTTTAATGATAACAAAAGGCATATACTCTAATTTGTCTCTTTAATTCAATGTTTGAGATAATTTGTAAAGCTTATTAAGGAGATAAAAGGATCATCACAAAACACAAGAGGAAACCAAGCAGAAATATCTTTTTGAAGGCTAAAAATGTTTTATGAGTTTACAAATGTGTAATATGCTGATTTTCTATATATCAAGAGTCTGTAATTTATTGGCACACCGAAATTTATTGGCATACCGAAAATTTCCAAAATGTATTAAAATATAGGTAACTTGTATTTCGACATATCAAAGAAATTCAGACTACCGAATCAAGGAGTTTTGTTTGGCATATCAAAAATTTTTGGTATTCTGTTTTGGTCGTGAAGAAGAAAGAACTAAGTAAAAATGGCACGCCGAATTCATTCGATCTATCGAATCAGGTAGCCATTGCTAGCTATTGGGAGAGTCGTTAGAGACAAAGATGGGAACTCCAACTACTATAAATAGAGGGTTTCTATCCTTGGACAAACACACCAATGAAGATACATGCTATATTTGCTTGAGTAAAAACACTTGTGAGGCAAAAAGTTCCATCTCTTAATCTACGTCTCTGGTATTCAGAAAATGAGTGAAAAAGGAGATTGTGCTTGAGCTTCTTCAACAAGGAGATTCTCCAAAAAGTTTCATCATTCAATAAAGTTGTAAAGAGTTCTAGCTTTTCAGGTGTTGGAGTGGTAAAGGATTGTACAAGGTTGGAAGGACTTCTAACAAGTAAGTTTGTAAACTTAAGATTTAAGGGAAAAGGGAATTTGTGAATCCTAGGTCTGATTATCCATTTTAATTGTAAACCATGTAATTAATTGTTATATTGTATAAATGGTTTATTAATGGATAATCTATGTTTCTTGTGAGTATGAGGGTTTGTTGGCTTTCCGTGTACTTGTTTGTGTTATGGGACCAATGTGGAGTTCGGTTTGAGGATGCACAGTTGTCTCGGTTTGTGTGCCTGTCTGTAACGTCCTGATCCCGAGCACGCTACCAAACCACAGTATCAAGCAATTACACTAATTACAGAATATTAAATAACTATAACTAAGGCTCACCTTCAGGATCACAATGTACGGCTAGAAGCTCCAACTCCTGCATCGGAACTCGGTTGCATGCGGTCCACACCTGAAAACCAAATAAACACGCGTGAGTGACATCTAAGTCACCTAGTACGCGCCCCAAACATACAAACCACAAAATCTCGGTAAAACCATAAAAAGTCATTTCTTTTATTATTTTTTTCAAAACTTGGTTTTCTCTTTTGAAAATCCTCTTTTCTTTTATGAGAAATCATTTGGGGATTCAATCCCAAATCTATGCTCTATTCGAAAGCCATGTTTCTTTTCTTTTCTCAAAACATTTGGAAATTCATTCTAAAACCACTTTTTCTTTCAAAACCACACCATTGCATTTTCTTTTGAAACCTTTGGAATTCATTTTCCAAAACATATCTTTTTCATTACTTGGGATTTCTTCCCAAAATCACATTTTCAAATCCACATCTCTGACCAGATCCAGCCTAAAATACAGTGCCTCACGGGCTCAAAACCAAATCATAAATATAGGTTGGCAACTGGTAAAAACATCATTATCATTTCATTTCAGGATTTTAGGAATATTTCATCAGTCCAATCTTGACCAAATCAAATTTCTTTTTCATTATTCATTTCCACTTTCCTTTACTGATGTTACCTTGATCAGGGGTAACCAAATACACAAGGAGTAGGCTAGGACATCCTTCCCTTGCCTTCCTGCACTGCCGCGGTGAGATTCCCCGTGCGGGCTGTCATTGCCCTGGCCAACTAACCTCAATTTCATTTCTCATTGTGTATGGGGATACGTTTCTATCTGACGCCCCAATCGGTGACCTGAGCAACTAGGTCCAATGACCCAGGCTCAGCCTACACCGTCGATGACCCGAACAACTAGGCTCAAAAGCCCAGGCTCAGCCTACACCGCTACGAGCTCGGTGACTCGAACAACTAGGTATGAAAACCCAGGCTCAGCCTACACTGTCGGTGACCCAAACAACTAGGCTCAAAAGCCCAGGCTCAGCCTACACCGCTACGAGCTTGGTGACCCGAACAACTAGGTATGAAAACCCAGGCTCTGCCTACACCATTACGAGCTTGACAACCACATTATTAGTATTCCATTTCAAAACTCTTTTCTTTGCAGGACTCTGTCTCCTTGCAACACTCGACCCTCTACTGGGGTCCCAACTCAAATCATAAAAACCATGCTTTACAATCATAAATTGGTTCTCATGCCTAACACCACATAAAACCATCTTTTCATTCATTTATAAGGTCTAAAACCCCAAAACCACACCCAAATCCATTTGTTTGGGTTCCACATTCCTCCATGTCATTACAGGGGGAAACATCATTCACATAAGCTCATCATACCTTTAAAACCATTTTTTCCATTCATTTAAAACCACATCAATACATACCAGATTTAAGGCAAAATCGCTAGACCGAAGATCCCTGGTTCGATATACCGAATATTTTCGTTATACCGAAAACACCTGAATCGATCGATCGGGTGTTTTCAATTTAACGATATCAGGTATCTGGCTAAACTGACAGAGATTCGGTATGCCAAATCCAGTTTGGCATGCCGAATCGCCCGAAACCAGGGCACCTCCCCTGTTCCAAATGGCAGACATCGTCCAAGGTGGGAGTCTCGATCGGACTCCCCAAACATCCATCATAAATTTCCATAAAATCATGAAGTGTAGACCCTTGAGTCTACTTCAAAACCCCCCAATCCATTCATAATTTCATCCATCACACAGTTCATACAAAAATCACAAGGGGACACAACCCTGTCTTGAGAAGACAGTCAAGGAGTCTCATACCTCCAATACCCGATGCCCCTCAACCTCAGGTATCTTGGCCCCCGACTTCAACCAGGGAGTCGTGCCCGACCACCCGAGAATGTCGTCACATTCCCTAGTCCCGATGACACGGTCCCACACTATCTCGACCCGCACACAGAAAATCAAGAAAATATTTTCCAAAACAGGCCAACTATTCCTTGAAATCCATTTTCCAAACCATTTTCATATCTTTTGAAAATTCTTCCAAAACCTCGGCAAAATGGTACATCAGGTGTTCCAAGAGACCACCACTGATGGCCAACAATCTCCTCGCATAGGGACAAAACACAGTAATCCAGAAAGTCCTCAGAAAACACCTTTGCAAACTCATTTGGGCCCGAAATCGACATGCCGAAATCAAGTTCGGTATGCCGAAAACCCCTGGTTCGGTAGGCCGATCTGGATTGGTCGACCGAATCAGGTCAACAATCAACACTCAGGCCAAATTCGATATACCATCCAAAAACGGATGACCAAAACTCGACCAGAAGACCTAAACTGACAGAAAAATGGTATGCCGAACGGAATCGGTGTACCGAAATCCTCTGATTCGGTATGCCGTTTCCATTCGATATGTCAAATTCTACGAAACCAGAAAACGGCCCAAACCCTATCGTCCGAAATCACCCCAACTGGGACCTCTGATCGGACCCCCTAAACAAACACCAAAAATCTTGCATAAAACATATGGTGTAGACCTTCGAGTCTACTCCAAAACCCAACAGACAAAACTAAAATCCATTCACCATGCATCAAGATATAAAATCACAAAGTCAGAAGGGTCAAAACGACCCAAAATGCAACCACTGGCATAAATGCCCATAAATGCTCCAAACATTCTCAATAAATCACAATAAATTCTAGGAAAGTAAACTTACCTAGATTCCCTACAATCCTAACATTTTCTACCAAATTCATGTTCTCTATTACACGAGGTGGAGATGTGTACCTGAAAAATGCCTTCGACGATTCTTGGCCGACTCCGGCGACCACGGCTTCACCACGACCACGGGAGCATGCCAGGCAAGCTCTGCGCACCACTTCGAGCAACCACAGCCCTCTGCTTCGCTCCCTCGACCTCTCTCTCTCTCCATTGGCACGCGAGAAGGGGAAACAGGGGAGACGAGTGGAAAGGAGGAGGGGAAAGGAGAAGGAAGGAGAAGGAAGAGTGGGGAGGAAGAGAAAGAAGGTGGGTGAGGAGGAGGTATGCGTCGTCGAGGAGGAAGGGAAAGGAAGAAGAACGAAGGAGAAGATGGCGATGGCGACGGAGGAAAGCGGTACGGCTTATAAAGCCTGCGCCCGTAGTAATTGAGAACGTGCCCACCTGCGCGTCTCAGCCATCGGCACACCGCATAGGCAACCAACCACTTCGCCCAACCACCAGCCACAACCAACAGCCCACAAATGCGGGCCCCATGGGGACCCCACACCTGGGCCCCACATGAACCCACACCTAGGCCCCACACACATAGTGCCACAATGCACAGTGCCAACCACGCACAGGGACACGCAAATAGAAGCCAGTCCACGAGGCCCAAGCCCAAAAACACAAAGCCACACAACGGGCCTCGGAATAGTAACACCCGTCTAATAATAAAATTCATAAAATGTAAATAATTACTAAATGAATTTTACGGGTGTTACACAACACCTCCTACCTGAAAAAGTACTACCAATGATTGTCAGCCACTCCCGAGCCTTGCAAAACATTCCATTGTGGGCCATGCATCTCTATGTTTCATTGTGAGCCATGCATCTCTATGTTTCTTACTTTAGCATTCCAGTATTTTAAGTTACTGCATCTGCACATCACATAAATCGCATCATATGCATTGTACTTTCTTTTCATTTACATTGTAATCATAATGTGAAACATTGGCATAACCATTGCCCGATGAGAAAAATCGGAAGGCCAGCCTACTTAGGAAGAGTTTTGATACTCCTCATGTGTTACTACCTATGTGACCTAGGGAGTGAGGGAGCAACTATTTACAGGGAATTGGACAAAGTGTACAAATTCCCAAGGGACCTATACCTCAAGAGGGAGAGAAAATGATAGGTCGTGAGTAAGTGTGAGCCAAAAAAACATAGACAACAGAGCACAAAAGAAATGAGAAGATAGTAGTTGAAGATAGAAGTCAGCTCCAATGAGAGAGGCATGCGGGACAACTCTATCCTTATGACACATCTTGGAGAGGAGTTGAAGCATACACCTACAAAGCCCACATTTACAAAGGGACTAGCCACCCCTTAAGTTAAAATTTAAAAGAAAGCAACCACCTCCCAGCCTAGGTGTTCATTACCTCCAAGTAGGGATAGTGTAAGTCAACATGCCTTTGAGGGAGTAAAAGAAAAATGAATTATTGAAAAAAGCAGGTGTAGGGCCCTAGGAGTTTGGCATGGAGCCTGTTTTATCTCAACAGTCCATTGAGTGAGTGAGAGCCACCATAAACCCAGGGATCCAGGTAGTGCCAAGTGAGTTGAGGGCATTCTAGTTCCTCGTAGCAGGCAATAAAGGCTTCTTTGGTGCTAAGGGCACCAATATTTTCTATAAACCATGCATAAATCTCACTTTCATCTCATAAATCTTTTATAAGTCATTTGACATTCGACATTTTAGATTGCATCTCTTTTATATTTTGCATCGCTTTGCAAGGCATTTGCTCATGTTCCCACCAGGGGCATGCCAACCATCTTTGGAGTTGCAATAATGGCAAAAAAAGGAGCTTCAACTAGGGACATGTTAACTGCTTTTTTGTTGGAAATAAGTCTTTGACTAGGGACATGCCAGTTGCCTTTCTAAGTCAAGAAGATCATTGGGACAATGCTACTGTCAGGAGCATGCGGGCCAACACAAACTACTTGTTACATAGAGCATAGATTCATTGCAAAGATAGACCAAATTAGATTCAAGAATGATACAGTGTAAAAACGAGACTGTCCCTTTATTACAACTCATCAATTGTACAAAATTTGCTGACTTGATAGCAGTGGACTTGCAGCTTACAATCAGTTGACTCTTGCTCTTTTCAAGCTACCAACTTTTGTAGATGAAGTGCCACCAAGAGGAAGTTCATTTATAGGCCAAGTTTCTCGAATTTCGGCCTTATACTCTGCTGTGCAACCCAAACCTTCAGTAATGGCAAGACCAAAAGATTGAATGCCACCATGCATCAGGCGAGCCAACTCGGAAGTTGTTGCATTAGAACCGAGAGCGTATCCATTGAAGCAGTTGGGCATTGGGCTTTGCTCAATTGAATCCTAGCAAAAGCCAAATTGACGCAGAACACGGATAGGATAGTATTCCACACCACTCGTAAGCCCTAGAAGGATAATCAGCCACATATCGTTGTTGTTAAAGAAGACAGTGAAGGACTTCGCAGTTGTGAACAGAATGCACCAGACTACAGTATCATCAGTAAGATTCCGCAGTCTTTCGCATAGCTCGTGGACGCTAGGAAGGCTGCGTGAATGATTGGTGCGACTGTAGGAGTTGAGGACAGAGTGTTGGGGGTGCAAGACTTCCACCCCCATGTGAGTAGCAAGCCAAGTCTATTAGGAAAAAGCAGAGCACAGTTAGATATGCATAGTAAATCACTAGAATAACAATGTTAGCTTACTTGCACTAAGGCACTGCAACCATGGAAATGCTGGGAACGCTTTAATGCCCGATCCAAGCCAACATAGGTCTTTGCCAGAAGAATGGGGGGGAAGATCAATTTGGTGGGTGATCATGGCCAGCACTACCTCTGCGACCTTAATAGCAACTGTCATCCGACCATGATTGAAGATGAGCTCCCCAAGGAAGCACACCACAAAGTCGTGGAGCCACAAGTTACTTGATGACACACGGTCACTGGCAATCTTGTCGAAATAATCCAAGCGCAGCATTGGAGCCAACCCATCTATGCAGATGAGGCTTTTCTAGCAAGCACTTCAGGATAAGCCCGTCAGTTGGCTCATAACAAAAGAGTAACTATCATGGCGCATGAAGACGGTTGGTGACATGTATGGAGATAGCCCGTAGATCCATTGAACTTCCTCCAAGGTAAGGGTAAGTTCTGTCTGCCCGAAGCGGAATACATGGAAAGCGGGTTTCCAGAATCTAGCCGTAGTGCATAACAAGTGCCAGTTCACCTCAACCTTGGCAATATTCAACAACGAAGAGGATATGCCCCAAACCCGCTGTAACGCCTCGATCCCGGGCACACTATCAAAACACAGTATCAAGCATAATTACACTAATTACAGAAACATCAAATAACTGTAACTAAGGCTCACCTCCAAGATCACAATGAGCAACTAGAAGCTCCAATTCCTGCACCAGAACTCGGCTACACGCGGTCTGCACCAGAAAACCAAATAAGCATGCGTGAGTGACATCTAAGTCACCCAGTACGCGCCCCTAAACATACAAACCACAAAATCTCGGCAAAACCATAAAAACTCATTTCTTTTATTTTTTTCAAAACTTGGTTTTCTTTTTTTGAAAATCCTCTTTTCTTTTATTGGAAAATCATTTTGGGAATTCAATCCCAAATCCATGCTTTTTCAAAAGTCATGTTTCCTTTCTTTTCTCAAAACATTTGGAAACTCATTCCAAAACCACATTCTCTTTCAAAACACACTTTTACATTTTCCATCAAAACCTTTGGAATTCATTTCCCAAAACATATCTTTTCAACACTTGGGATCTCTTCCGAAAATCACACTTTCAAATTCACATTTCTGACCAGATCCAGCCTAAAACACAATGCCTCACGGGCTCAAAACCAAATCATAAATACAGGCTTGCAACTGGTAAAAATATCATCATCATTTCATTTCAGGATTTTAGGACTATTTCATCAGTCCAATCCTAACCAAATCACATTCCTTTTCTTTATTTATTTCCACTTTTATTTACTATTGTTACCTTGATCAGGGGTAACCAGGCACACAAGCAGTAGGCGAGGACATCCTTCCCCTGCCTTCCTACACTGCCATGGTGAGATTCCCTATGCGGGCTGTCACTGCCCTGGCTAACTGACCTCAATTTCTTTTTTATATGTGCACGGGGATACGTCTCTGTCTGACGCCCCAGTCGGTGACCTGAACAACTAGGTCCAATGACCCAGGCTCAGCCTACACCGTCGGTGACCCAAACAACTAGTCTTAAAAGCCCAGGCTCAGCCTACACTGCTACGAGCTCGGTGACCCGAACAACTATGTATGAAACCCAGGCTCAGCCTACACCGTCAGTGATCCGAACGACTAGGTATGAAAACCCAGGCTCAGCCTACACCGTCAGTTACCCGAACAACTAGGTATGAAAACCCAGGTTCAGCCTACATCGTCAATGACCCGAACAACTAGCTATGAAAACCCAAGCTCAGCCTACATCATCAATGACCCGAACAACTAGCTATGAAAACCCAGGCTCAGCCTACACCGTCGGTGACCCGAACAATTAGGTATGAAAACCTAGGCTCAGCCTACACAGCTATGAGCTCGGCAACCACATTATTTATGTTCCATTTCAAAACTCTTCGAATTTTCTTCCAAAATCATTTCCATTTCATTCCATTCTTTTCGTTGCAGGACTCTATTTCCTTGCAACACTTGACCCTCCACTGGGGTCCCAACTCAAGCCATGAAAACCATGCTTAAAATCATAAATTGGGTCTCATGCCAAAAACCACACAAAATCATCCTTCTCATTCATTTATGGGATCAAAACCCAAAATCACACCCAAATCCAATTGTTTGGGTTCCACATTCCTCCATGTCATTACATGGGGAAACAAGATCAACACATGCTCAAAATACCATTTGTCCATCATTAAAACCACATCAATACATACCAGGTTCAGGGCAAAATCGGTAGACCGAATCTCCAGATCGGTATACCGAAAACCCATGAATCGGTCGACCGGGTGTTTTCAGTCTACCGAACCCTAGGTCCTGGCTTAATTTGCTAGGATTTCGGCATACCGAATTCCTCGCAGGCAGGGCACACCTCTGTCTCCAGCGGCGGAATTCGCCCAAAGTGGGAGTCCCGATCGGAGCCACCAACCAAACACCATAAATCACAAGTAAATCACGGGGTGTAGATCCTTGAGTCTACTTCAAAACCCCTCAAACCATTCATGATTCCATCCACCACACAGTTCACACGAAAATCATGAGGGGAAGGGGCTCAAGAACGGCTACTATAGCCTTCAACCCCAAAAATGCGTTTTTCCCCACAAATACCAATCCTAACCACATGATATCTACATTCTCATACTATACACCACATTTCCATCATTTCATGATTTTTTCGCAATTTATCATGCATTATTTTGATTTTTCTTACCATTAACCCAATGTTAAGGAGTCACTGAATAGAGGAAAGGAAAGGGGGTCGCGTACCTCTCCGACGGCCAACACGACTCCGACAAGTTCACCACATCCCGACGTCGCCTCGGTGAAGCTTCGGTGAACCTCAGCCCTCGGTGGAAGCACCCACACAGACCCTCCTCCTCCTGGCTCGCACGCCTCCGCTTCCTCTCTCCTCTTCCTTTCCTTTCTCGCCACGCTCTCCCTCTACCCACCCCTGCCCTCCTCTCTTGTCTCCGCCACCACTCGCTTGGCGCCGGCCATCCATCCTGTCGGAAGGGACAAGGAGGCACGGGCCTCTGTCACTGGTGGCACAGATGGATGAAGAGGAAGAAGAAGTCGGGGAAAGAGGGTGGAAGGGCATGGCTCGTGAGAGAGAGAAAAAAGGAAAGGAGAAAAAGGAGAGAAAATGAAGAAAAGATAGGCACACAAACTGAGGCGACTATGCATCCTCAAATCGGACTCCACATTGGTCTCAAATCACAAACAGGTGCACAGAAAGCCAACCACAAGCTCTCACATCCAAGAAACAATAGATTATCCATTAATAAACCATTTAAGCAATATTACAATTAATTACATGGTTTACAGTTAAAAAAATAGATAATCAGGCCCAAATGTCACATCCTACCCCCCTTAAAATAATTTCGTCCTCGAAATTCAGCTCTAATAAAACAAGTAGGGGTACTGTCTCTGGATGTCCACCTCACACTCCTAGGTAGCCTCCTTTGAATCATGGTGTTGCCATTGAACTAACACCAATGGAATCACTTTATTCTTGAGGACTTGCTCTTTCCTATCTAATATCTGAACTGCACTGTTAACCATTGTCAAGTCCTCCCACAGCTCCTCTGGCTACACTAGTATCACCTGGGACGCATCGGCCAAACACTTCCTCAACATGGACACATGGAAGGTGTTGTGTACACCCGCCAACTCCGAAGGCAGATCTAGCCTGTATGCCACCTCACCAACCCTCTTAGTAATCTGGTACGGTCCGATATATCTTGGGCTCAACTTGCCTCTCTTACCGAACCGTGTCACACCCTTGGTTGGTGACACCTTCAGGAAAACGAAGTCTCCTACCTAGAATTCCAGAAGTCTCCGCCTCCTCTCAACTTCTACCGGCTCTAGGCAGACAACAACCTCTTCCTGATCAGATCCACCTTGCCATCGTACTGCTGTACGATCTCGGGCCCAACTAACTGTCTCTCACCCACCTCACTCTAGCAAATGGGTGTCCTACAGGGTCTACCATACAATGCCTCGTATAGTGCCATACCAATACTAGCGTGGTAACTGTTATTATATGAAAACTCAATCAAAGGTAAATGATTCTCTCAGCTACCACCAAAGTCCAAGGCGCAGGCCCTCGGCACGTCCTCTAGTGTTTGGATGGTCCTCTCTGTTTGGCCATCCGTCTGGGGGTGGAAAGCAGTGCTAAAATTCAACACAGTGCCAAAAGCCTCCTACAGAGCTCCCTAGAATCTCGATGTAAACCTCGTGTCTCTGTCAGACACAATAGACACTGGGACACCATGCAATCTCACAATCTCTGCCACATACAACTCTGCCAGTTTTGTCAAAGGAAGATTCACCCTTATTGGCAAGAAATGTGCCGATTTTGTAAGGCGATCCACTATCACCCACATAGTATCATTCTTTCTTCGGGTTCGTGGCAAACCCGTCACAAAGTCCATCGACACAT